>BQNB010009484.1:74565-86679 GCA_026074375.1 Tanacetum coccineum | reverse complement strand
TGCTATGACGTCGCACCCCAATGCTACCTGTTCCGCTGCTTGTCTGATTTTGGGGGTGTGACAGCCACGTAACATGTTGCAAGCAATTCTTCTTCGACCGGTAGCCAACGGCCCGCTGCTACCGGCTCTTGGGGCTCGTCTTCAACATTTTTTCCTCTTTTTGACATTTTTTTTTTGCGACCGCCTTTTTTTGGCGAATCGACTTGTTGAGGTTGAGTGAGTGATTGGGAAGTTTCTGAGTTGAATGATGGTGGGTTTTGTTGTAGATCTTGGAATTCACGGTTTAGGACTTGTGATTGTTGCCATCGGAAAAAAGCTTGTTGTTGTTCTTGTTGGTATTGTTGAAACTGTTACGGCGGAGATTCATAAAACCGTTGTAGGGAAATTCGGACATATTTCTTTGCTTGCTAAAAAGATGTATATTTGTATTTGAAGAGTGGTGAAATTGTATGTGAATTTGTATTTGTTAATGTGTTGTATATATAGTGAGTTGTGTGGGGGGTAAAATGATTTTTTTTTTAAATTTAGCCGTTTTAGGGGTCAAAACTGAAAAAAAATTAATTTTTTTTTTTGAAAACTAGCCGTTAGGGGCTAAAATGAAACTTTTCAAAATTGGGAGGAATAGGTAAAATATAAATAGCCGTTTAGGGGGGGGGGGGGGGGGGTAAAATGATTTTTTTTTTTAAAACCACCCCAACGCGCGTGGGCCGGCCAACGCCGGGCCCAACGCCGTTGGGCAACGCCGGCGAACGGTGTAGTAACGCCGGGCAACGCAGCCCAACGCCGTTGCCGGCGTTACTACACCTAAGACTCTTAGTAGTGGTTCTAAAACATTTAGTAACACCATAGGCACATGTTCAGATACTTTTATAGTCAGATTTGGATTTCAAAAGTTGTTGTTGGGAACGTCGTCCATTTATCTGCATCTTCAGCAAGAAAGAAGGCTTCCATCAATAAGAAATTATACCATAAAAATAAGAAAAATGTAAAGCTTCTTAAAACTTACCGGGTAAGTTTACAAAGAAACACATCGTAGCCGAATAAGTAAAGCGACGACCTTTAGAAGGACAAGAGTGTGTGTGTGTGTGTATGTATATATATATAAAGAGAGACTGAGGATCATGTGCGGATGAACTTTTTTAGTTAGGATATGCGGATGAATCTCAGTCAATCATTTGGTCAACCATCTAATCCATAGTCAAAAAAGCGGAGTGGCAAAATCATAATTATATAGGTTTTTAATAAAACCGTTAACATCATAGTACCTTTTGACCATGAAGAAAAAAAAATTGAATTTTTTTTCAGCAATTCTTACTCATTTTATCTTTTTTTTCTTCTCAAAATTTTTAGATTTTTCTAAAAACTTTCATTTTTTCGTGTAGATTTTAGTGTTATGTTTTTAAAATCAAGGTGAAAAACATTTTGATGTGTCGTTGTGCGTAGGTATTATTTATTATCAAGTTTTACTATTTATATTTTGTCGACTTTACCTAAAAAAACACTAACGGGCAGTGTACCCGATCAGATATAGGTTAGTTGGTAAGTAGGGTGTCGATCACTAAGAGTGAGTGTTAATACTTAAGTCTACTAGTATTTTAGTTATCTAAGTTAGTCCTAATTTATTCCATGTTATACCTAAGTTAAACCTAAAACTAACGCAGAAAAGGGGTTTTTAGCCTGAGAGACAGGCACGAGTTTTGGTTTACCTAGACTGAGATTGGGCAATTAACACACACAAGCTGATATTTAGAAGATAGAGAAGCGGTCAAGCCTATTGTAAGGAAACGTATTAACCATATTTAATCTAATAAAACGCAGGTTTTAGTTTATAAGTGCAATGATTGTCCTATATCGATGTCGATATATTATTCTTAGATTTAGGCGGTACTTCTTCCTAAAACCTAGACATGGCAATTATGTCACAATTAACCACATCCACATAAAGCAATCATGATTGAGTATAATCTATATTAGAAGACAATAATGGTGATCTTATTGAATCCTAGCTCATCGAGACTTAACTAACTTACTTCTTAATGACTCTTTATATACTATTAGTCCACTGTCCAGATCTTTACCCAAGGAATCAGAACGTTATTTGTTGATCCTAGGTCACCTGCTAGTCTAACTTTTTCATTAAACCAAAGGCAAAGACGGGTCAATATTTGTGAGCCTATTACTCTAGATATATAAATTGCATATATGAAGAGCTATCCCAGCATCTAGCTAACGCTCTATTTGTATTCCTAGATCTAGTTGAATGACAGGTCTCATACTTAAGCACATAAACGGGTATAAATTGATAAACATAAAACAACACACAACGAATAAGATGCAATCGAGATAAACATAAACCAAACGTTAAATTATCATAAACTTGGTTTAAAAATGCACGCATCATTACGGAAATTGCATGCTCATTGCATTACATTTGAAATTTAGCATCATGGTGCCTAATGCAAGGTCATCCCATATTACGTTCGTATTGTACCAAAATTTACCGCATTTCTGTAATGCTAGCAATTGTCGCAATCTAGAATTTAGGTCATTTTAGTCAAAATTAAACCATATAAAAGATACCTACATGTTTTAATGGCCGTTAAAAAGATACAACGTGTTAAAATACGTAAAAAAAACAAAATAACGAAAATATAGTATCTTGTGTTTTGCTAAGTGTTTTATGTCAAACTTTGACTTTGATTTATTTGTTTTAAAATGGATTATTTGCCTAAATTCAATATACTAGTAGCTTGTTTTGTAAGTTTATTGTCTTTACTTGGTACTTGTTGGAATATACTATGTATAAATATATTTCGTACTGGTTTTAATAATAAATGCATCGCGTCCAAATTGCGCTCGCATTCGCATCACACATAACGCAATGGCCTTTGGGACCTTTAGCGTATTGGATCGCAAAACGCATTTTCAAACCAAGATCATAAACATGGCTAATACCTATAGGTATTAGCCAATAACCATTGTAACGAATATGTCATAGATGAACAATTAAGGTAAACTAACCAAGTTAATGAATGATACCAAAAACCGAACGAGTATTTAGAGTATAGGAATTACAAGGGTTTCCCTATGGATTAAAGCACGTTGATGGACCTTCTTAGATCTTTTAAAATCAAACTTGGTGGATAAAAGCACACCTAAAACTAAGTTTAGGGTTTTGTATTTATAGAGTTAGGAAAAAGGTCGATACGCCGTATTGGCCTATGTGGGATACAGCATATTAGGGTATTTAGCGTAGGCTCCATGATTATAATATTACAGAATATTCCTCAATAGCCTCTCAATATGACGTATGAAAGCTTCTGGATACGGCGCATTGAGTCTTCTCGTCATGGATGTCTTTGTGAAGTTAGGGCACATATATGCCGTATCTTCTTGATGGATACGACGTATTGATGTAAAACCAATTGGTTCTTCTTCGTTGACCAAAGTATTATATACGGCGTATCGTTGACGTGGATACGGCGTATTCTTCAAAGTCAGGCAATGGTCTTTTAGTTCGTCAAAGTCTTGGATATGGTGTATGCTTCTAGAATGATACGGCGTATAGGTTGTCAGAATCAGAGGACTTTCTTAAACTCTTCGTTTGTGCTCCAAAATGAGTCCCTTTTAGCTAAACTTCACCAGTTGCTCGATAATTACTGCAAATAACAAATATAAGCAATTAAGTACCAATTCATGCATAAATAATGTAAAACGAGCGATTTAGCTGGGATAAATGATGCTATAAATTAGACATTATTTGATGTCATCACATTTATCTTCAATGTCTAAATTAAGTGTAAATTAAGCTTTTTTATGTTAAAATCACCGTTCATTAAAAGTTGTGTTTTAGTTGATTTTTTAATGAATATGCATTCTTCATAGTATAGATAAATAACCAAAACCATATTTCCTAATTCCCCTTTTTCAAACGAAAGTCAATAAGCTCATATAAGCCGAACAAACTTATTATTTAAGCTAGAAAATAAATAAGCTACTTAGCATATAAATGTTTTTAACCGTCACAACCACGACATAAAAATGATAAACCCTTGTTCCCTACTTCTCATGTTCGAACTGAACCAAACACCCCTTTATTTACTTTTGAAAATTTAAGCTTACGATTTATTGAAAACACGTCGTACAACCTTCATCTATGCATCAATATACATCTAAAAGTATAAGAATATTTAAGGAAAAGATGACTTATAAAGATGGTTTTGAAAGCGACCCAAACACGAATTCAATAACCCAAACGTTGTTTATATGATAACCCGAATACTAGAATCAACCCAATACTCCTAAATCTTCATGTTCTTGATCAAAGTTGCAAATTTTTAAGAGTGTGTGTGTGTGTGTTAAAATCGGACGAGCAAACCAAAGAAGAGAGAACGAGTGTGTGTTTGATTTTAGAAAGAAATGAGGAATGCATGATAAGAATCAAGACAAAAAGACTTGTACCAAGGTTGGGACACAAGGGCTAAAAATTAGCCTCTTTGTTCCCTTGTGGGGCTCGACTGCGGGTGGGAATCCAAGGGAGGGTCGGGTTGCTTTGTTTTGTGTCGGGTTTCTTTAATACTCCTTAATCGTGATTTTAAATTGTTACTCAAGATTTCCAAGTATTTTTAATGAACCCTAAATACAGATCAGAATTTAGAATATTTACACGACATATTTCACAGTTAAACTTCCTAAATTTCGATTTGAACATTAACGGACGTGTCGGGACTCGTTATTCGACATTTCAAGCTATACACAGGACAAACCTCCCGAAACGAGATCAACATAGATAAAATCCTCTAAAAATGATTAACACAAGCACATATATCTAAGATCACCAAGATAAAAATTTATTCACCACCGTCAACACGGTAACTTGTTCTAACGGGAATGACAAAAGTCAAAAAGTCAAAGGACTAAATTAGAACATATAGATTCTAGAAAAGTACAAGGGTTACATTCTACCCCCCCTTAAAAAGAATTTCGCCCCAGAAATTCAACTAGTGCTAGAGCAAAAAAGAAGCGGGTACTTAAGTTTCATTTGATCTTCACGCTCCCACGTGAACTCGGGTCCTCGTTTTGAATTTCACCGAACCTTGACGATGGCAATTCTACTCCGCTTAAGTTTCTTGAATTCTTGCTCTAAGATTTCCACAGGTTCTTCCACAAAGTTCGACTTAGCATCAACTTGGATCTCATCCAAAGGTACTTGTAGTGTTGGATAAGCTAAACACTTCTTAAGGTTCGACATGTGGAACGTGTCATGAACACCATTGGTATGTGCTTAAATACACATACCTTTTACCTAATAAAACGACCTAAAAAGACCAATAATGAACGATAAATACATAAAAATGCATTGTATATGGGTGTTTTGTGATTTATGTCTTGCAGGTAACGGATATATCAAATATGGACAAAAACAAGCCAAAAAGGACAAAATCCGAGCATGAGATTGGAAGAGTACAAGAAATCAAAGCCGAAGGCGTATACATCTTTAACTGGACCAACCCGTACCCATTTAATGGGCCGAGTCAGCCCATTAAGAAGTATACATATAAACCTAAAGCCTTTTATAAAACCAAGTCCATAAATTCTAAATCCATTTCTTGGCACAATCCAATATAAAGTCAAAGCCCACTTTTCTTATAACCTGACCCAAGTCAATGTTATAACACACACACGGTTAAAAATCACTATTCACCATCTCTTTCACCCATTTCCTTCCTAAACTCACCCATAACGTACCCAGGGTTAAAACTACCCTCCACACTCAAAGCGCGCCCTTCTAGAAGGCCAAAGTTGACACGTCTGACACCAATTCAATACACGCTGGCAATCCCAAGGATTATGATTGATTGATGTGACGTGGTGATCAAATTAAGGGCTTAGATTGATTAGAAGAATGAGGCGGTTAGATTGGATAGCTTGGATCAATTTCTTGGAGAGCACTCCTCAAGCCTCTCACACAACAAACACACAAGGATTCTATAAATAGAGGATAGCTTTACACATTTGTACTCATTAGATTAGGAGTAGTGTAGATTTATTGCTTACTTTTCCAGCTTATTTTACTTGTATTTTCCTCTCAAATGCATTGTAACCTTTTTAAAGTTTTAATGAAATTTCAGTTTTAAAGTCCAATTTTAATCTGCTTACTCTTATGCAATTCAGCTTTAATTTGTTTTCAAGACATTTAAATAAGTTTAATAAGAATCTTATATACCTGTGGAAGATAAGCCAATCATGGAAGGGTTTATAGACCTCACCAACTTGTTTTTAACAAGCTGGAGCTTGTAAACAAGCTCCTTTGAGCAAATTAGGTCCCTGTTAAGCTTACATTTCTTTCACTTTATATCTATGCTTAATTTTTGTTTCTGCTTATCATTCTGCTTATTGTTTGCTTATTTTAGTTTATATAAGCTTAATATGTCTCATGTATGCTTAATCTGTCTAATGTTTAGTTTAAAATAGTTTAATTTGAGTTTTTAATGAATCTGTCAAGTTTTTAAGTTTAAACTGCTTAAATAATAGTTAATACTGCTCATAGTTATAGCTTATTAAAGAGTGCTTATTTTTCTCTAGTTTTTGCTTATTAATCTTTTAATGTCATAGCCTTAATCTGTTTTATCAATTCCTAGCTTATTTTGATATGTTTAAGCTTTAAAATGGTTCTTAAAGAATTTAAAGGGGTGTTTGGTTTAAGGTCTTAAAATGGGTCAAAAGAGGTATAACCTGTCTTTGGTTCCAAAATCAGTTTTCCTTAGCTTTTATTTAGTTTTAATGATAGTTTAAACAAGCTTAGATTAAGGTATGTTAAGTTTAGAAGTCTGTTTTGTCAAAATTCAAGTCTGCAAGTTCAAGTTTTCACCTATTAGCTTATTTGATTAATTTCTTGAAAATGCAACTTAAGGTATGGTTTATGTGATCAATTTGAGTTCTTTGAGCATCAATATGCATCTGTTAAGAAAGAGTTTACTTTGAATTGTCTCTTAGTTTTTTTAGATCACTGCCAGGCAAGTTTAAAAGTTAGTCCATTATTTAAGCTTGAAGAGTCTGATTTTGTCAGATCATTTAGGATCATTCCTTAGCTTAGTTTAGGTTAAGTTTAGTTTCATTTAGCTTATTAAAGTGTGTTCTCAATCTGTTTTAAGTTTATAGTTGTCAAAAGTCATTTTAGAGTTTTTAAAGTTTAGCTGCAAAAGGTAATTTAGCATAGAAAGTCAAAAACAGTCATGTATGCAATCTGTCTTATTTTGAGTTTTTAGCTTATTTAGTGGTGTTACTTGCCTAAATCTAGTTTAAACTTGCTTATTGAGTCATGTTCCTAATTTGTTTTAGCTTTGAGTCTTTTAACTTTTCTTATTAAGTCTTATTTTGAAGCTACAAAACTGTTTTCATTTCTAAAAAGCCAAAAATAAGTAGTTGTGTCTGTCACTTTCAATTGCCTTTTTCAGCTTATTTACTTGTTCATTGTGCTTAAATTCAGCTTTTATGTGATCCTTGGGGACTATTCTTAATCTGTTTTTAGCTTCTGGCTTATTACTAGTGCTTATTTGTCCTTAGGCTTAGCTTAAAGTTTGTCAAAAATCTTTGTAATCTGTCTTTTTGTCTGCTGTCTTAATACTTTAAGTGCTTTTCCTGCTTATTTCCTTTGCTTATTTTGAGTCATATGTGCTTATTTGGTTAGCTTAAAGTCTGTTTTAGCTTATTTGCTTTTCTTAGTTGCTTGTTTAATCTAGAATCCCAAATAGTTTTAGTCTTAGAAATTCATAGACATAACAATATAAACTGTCCATTTTTGTTCAGCTTTTTCTTACTTATTATTAAGTTTTAGTAAAAAGTTCATTTATTAAAGTTTCTTAGTTTTGCTTATTTTATAGCTTTTTCAAAAAGAAAATTAAAAAAAAATGTTTTCTCAAAAAGGTAGGTCACAGGACTCGAACCTGTGAACTCCCCTTCACAACACACACAACTTACCAGCACGCCCTTGGGTCTTTTTCATAAGACCTTTGCACAATTTAATATTAATGCTCATTTTTTAGTTTTAAGCTTAAAAGCTTATTTGATTTTTTTAACAGCTTATCCAATTTAGCTTTTTGAGTTATTTTTCTTTGAAAACCTTCTTTTTAGCTTAAAGTATTTTTAGGAATTTTTTAAAAATTTAGGATTAAGTTTAGTATTTTTAATTTTATTTTTAGTATTATTTAGCTAAAAAAAATAGTTTTAATTAGTTTAAAAGTTCAAAAAAATATTTTCTGTGTTTAAAAATTATTAATACATATAAGCTTAACAAATTTTAACATTTTCAAAATTTTAGAGTTTTATTTTGTCTTATTTGGTTAATTAGTTGTGTTTGGTTTTTAATTGTTTTATTGTTAATTGTCGTTAGGATTTATAATTAGCCTTTATTTTTAGTTTAGCTTGCCTTTATGTGCTTTCCATTTGCATTATTTAAATTTAGAAACTAAATATCCAAATCATTTATGAAATCAAGCTCGATTCCTGAACCATAAACTGAATTTCCATTCATCCTCTCACCCGAGGAGAACGATACCCTTAAGTTGATTACTTATTAGTCTTCCTAGGTATAAATTGTATGATACTTTGCTTACGAATATGTATTTTATAAATATTATACATTTTATTGGGTTAATTTGTTGATACGTAAATTATAACGAACATCAAATGGCCGCCGCTGTCCGGGGAGAGGTGTAGCGATTTTTACGGAATTATTCGAGCCTTGAAGATCCTTTCCCCGTGAAAGTTTTCGTTTTATTTTATATAAAAATACAAAAATATTTTATACTTCTATTCTTATTTTCTTATTTTAATATTGAAAATAACCGTTTGTTAATTGTCGTTTTGGCTCTTCTTTGGTTAACTAACTATAAGAGAGGTAAAAGGAGGGTCGATCTTACGAACTTCAACCCGAAAGAAGAAGGTTTTTAAAATCTTAGCGTTTACCTCTCCTCCGCTTCTTTATACGTTTTCTAGAGAGCTACCGTACACTTTTGACTTTCGATTGCCAAAAATATTTTTCTTGTTTAAAATACGTAAAAAATTCAAAAAATACTCTTCTTAATCTTATTTGTTTAATTCTTATGTCGACATTCACCACACGTAGTTGTTTTAAGTGTGGTGGCCCGTTTGGTGATATGTTTCAACGGTGTACTTGTGTGAGGTGTAGAAGAAATTATATGGATGAAGTTTGTTCTGTATGCTGTTTTGGAGATGGAGATTCATTCGCGTATGATCCAAATCCGAATTCTTTCAATGATTCTCTAAATGTTTTGGACTACCCTCCACAACCCAAGTACCAGACGTATTCTTGTGAGTTATGTGGGAACCGTTAGGAATGATAAAAGTGACAATCTTATTGAGATAAATGTCTTGTAATAAATAGAGAAATAATATTGTGTAATAGGTTAGGTGATAGGCTCGTGACTTAGATAAAGTCACGAGACCCAACAAATAGCCTAAAAGCTAAGAAACAAGAGCTCATTTCTCTTCCTTGTATTTGGGTATAAATACCCCTCCCTTCCTCATTAGTGAAGTGGTCTTCTCTAATCAATCTAATCTCATTTTTCTAATCCTCCTCCTCCCTCTTTTTCTCTCTACTTTCTATCTTTCTCTCTCTAGAATAAACACACACACAACACCTAAACACACACTCTATTGCTTATTGATCCTAAATTCAAGACCTAACAAGTGGTATCAGAGCTGCAGGGAGCGATTTAGTGTTGTTTAGGAGAGCTTATTCGGACATGCTTATCTGACAAGCTGTATTCCAGCAAGCTTATTTATGAGCCTTGATTCTGGTCCGAATTGCTTATTTCGTGTGCTTATTCTGTTCTTTAAGTGCTGATCTGATTGAAATTGTTTATTTCATGCTTTTTAGCTTATTTTCGTGAGCTTATTCCGAGTCAAAACTGCTTATTTTTTGTCAAACAGTCAAACAGTTTAATCTGGTCAAATAAGCTTGGTTTGTGCTTATTTTGCTAATTTCGGTTGTGTTTTATGCAATCGAAATTGATTGCTTACGGTTTTATTGTAAGAATCGTTGTAAAATTAGTACAAAATCTGTTTAATCTACTTATTTGTCAAACTCGGAAGAATTAGTTAGAATAAAAGTCAAATTCGGAAGTTTGACTGGTCAAACTCGAAAAAAACAGTTATAAATATCAAATTCAGATCTGTAACTATTTCTATAGAGTTTTGACTATTGGTCAACGGTCAAACTCTGTAGTCAAATATACAGTAACTGATTCTATAGAGTTTTCAGAAAACGCGTTTTGTGTTAATCCGATCTAGATCCGAGTTTATTACTAAATTTGAAATCAAAGAAAAAGAAATAAAAAGAAACAAGATCTCAGCGTTTGCTTTCAAAGTTCCTAAACGATTATCAGATCTGAAAGATCTTTATGCAAACTCATCACTGATCTAATCGAACTGTTCCGAAAGCTAAATCAAGATTGTTATTAAGTGATATTGGGTTTTGAAAACAAGGTTACGAAAAAGAAAGGAAGAACAAGTGTCATAACAGATCTCAGATAACTTTTGTGTGTTTATCAAAATCATTGACCTTTAACAGATCTAAACCACACAATGGGTTAATCATCATAGATCTTGAGATAACAAAGAAACTGAAAGTAAACTTTTCATAACTGTTACGAAAGCACATCAAATTTACGAAACTAGAAATACATCAAGAACATCAACTGTCCATAGTTTTCTCTTGGTTTTGAGTCATCAACTAAAAACACAAGCAAACAGAACACATTTAATAACTGAAAAATAAAACAAGGATCTCAGATTTAGTTTGTTTGGTATCCCATTTGATATTTCTTGATCTTGAAATATCCTTTCAATACAAACAAACCATTATCATCATAGATCAACATCTTGAAGTATCAACTTCTTTGACTTTTTGAACATAAAAAGGATAAAACATGAAAACCAAAAGATTCGAGATCCAAACAGAAATTGAAAAGAAAATAACTTTGATCTCAGTTTTGTGTGTCCATATGTGGTAATAACATATCTTTCAAATAGTTACACACAACAACCATCATTGATTTTTCTTTTGAAGCCTAAGCTTCTTTTGATATTCGAAACCCACTCAAGAAAAGTCAAGAACAATAGTGTTCACAACTCTTTGAAGGCTTAGCTTCGTTTTTTTTAATTTCAAAATTTATATAACGAAGACCTCAACAAATATGTTGGATCTTTTGTTTTCATTCGTTCATAGAAAAAGAAAGAAAAACACAAAAATAATTAACATAAAAATAAACCTACCTTGAAGTCTTGTTCTTGTGTTTGTTTGAGTGATACATATTTGTGACATGTGTTGATGAGATTTCAAGATAAGAGACAGATGAGTTTGTGGCTTGTATCATAAGAGTTTGAAGATGGAAGGAGTTATGTTTTAGATTTGAGATATCAAAAGAGGAGAGGTTATTTTTTTTTTGTGAATGATAAGTTGTAGGTGTGTGAGTGTGGAGTGAAATTTTAGGGCAACAAGAGTTAGTATTTCTTTTATCTAGTGTCAGTTAGGGTTATTGTAGAAGTGAGTTTGGGCCTATTCTTTTTAACTACCTAAAATTATAATAAGAAAATTGTGGGCTGTGAGTTTTATTAAGTAGCATAAGCAGACCCATACATTTCTTCTAAATACCGATTTTAAGGACACACTTGGGCTGAACAAATTTTTTAACCGGACTGATATTGACTTTGTGTGCGTCTATCACAAATTTTGATTAAACATAATTTTGGGCTGCGATTGTTTTAGATATATTGGGCCTAGTTTTCTTGGACTGGTACAACGAAAATTTAGATTGGTCTGATTGTGCTTAACATAAATACATTGCGCGTGGTAGTTTATGGTATAATTTTTGAATCACGATTTTTAATTGCGGGTTGATAATTCGAGCGTGTTTAGTTGTGGATTTATAAGATGTTTTTATCATTTTCGGTATTCGTGTCCTTTGTATTCGTTTGATTATCGAGTTGTGATAGATTAGTTCTTAATTGTCGGTTTTATCAATTTTGAAGCTATTATAGGAAATTTGTGCTTAAATGATTCAGTTTCAGTTTTGGTCTTAAAAAGCTTAT
>BQNB010009484.1:0-74043 GCA_026074375.1 Tanacetum coccineum | reverse complement strand
ATATATAGTATGCATAATGGGCCTAACCTAGTTACATACAAATACAAAGAAGGCCATGGGCCGTATAGACTGTTAACACCATCGAGGGTTACGAGGATGCAATCGTTGTTCCCGCAATCACCGCGGACAACTTTGAGCTTAAGCATGGGTTGCTTACTCTTGTTCAAAATAAACAATTTTTTGGACATGACAAAGAAGACCCTCATGCTCACATTCGATATTTCAACAAGATCACTTCTACGATGAAGTTCCCGAACGTTCTGAGTACGTCGGTTAAGCTTATGCTTTTCCCATTTTCCCTCGAGGAGGCCACCCGGATTTGGCTTGAAAAAGAACCCCCTCGATCGATTCTTACTTGGGATGATCTTGTTTCAAAATTCATCAACCAATTCTTCCCTCCCTAAAAAACGACAAATCTTCGTAATGAAATTACAAATTTTCAACAAAGATTTGATGAATCATTTTATGAGGCATGGGACCGATTCAATGATCTTCTTCGGGCATGCCCACATCATAGGTTTTCGGAATTGCATCAACTCGATACATTCTAAAATGCCTTGAACTCGAATGATCAAGATTCGTTGAATTCCGCTGCGGGTGGTAATTTTTTGGATAAAATGCCTCAAGATTGCCTAAGAATCATCGAGAGAAAATCCAAAGTTCTTCATTCACGAAGCAAAGCAGTTGTTGCCAAAGTGAGTACGAGCAATTCTACCCCCGGTATTTCTCCAGATGTTGCCGAAGCTCCCGCTACCGTAAAAGCGGCCGAGGAAAGTTGTGTAACTTGTGGTGGTGCTCATTCTTACCGTAATTGACCCGTCACCGATGGCAACGTTTATCGTGACAATATTCAAGAATACGCTCCACAAGCCGCCGTGGTTAACTACAACCAAGGAAATACCGGTTACCGTCCCCCGATGGTTGCAAATCAAATTCGACCTCCCGGTTTTCCTCCCGTTCAACAAAACCAAGGAAATATTCAAAACCGTTAGAACCAAAACCGGGCGAATAATTTCAACCAAGACCTAATTTATCGACCCCCGGTTAATCAACCCCCAGCTTACCAAGCTCCGACTCACCAAGCTCCGGCTCCTCAAAAACAAGGTGTGTCAAATGATGACTTTCAAAACTACTTAAAAGCTAATGATGTGGTCATGAAAAATATGCAAAACCAAAACCAAAACTTACAAAACTAAATGACCAATTTGACCAACTTGTTGACCAATTTTGTGAATTCCAATACCGCTTCTCCTTTGGGCTCGGGTTCTCTTCCTAGCAACACCATTGCTAACCCGGAGGGTGATATAAAAGCAATCATCACCCGAAGTGGTGTTTCTTATAATGGACCCCAAGTTCCACCTCCGCCTTCTTCTCTTCCTAAGGTAGTGGAACACGAACCCGAGGTGATAAAGGATACGGTGCAACCGATGCCTGGAGATATCCAACCTCCGGTGGTCCAAATTGATGAGCCTGTTGTTGCTCCAAAGACTAAATGAACATTACCTTATCCTTCAAGGGCTAACTAAGAGAAGCTCCGTGAAAAAGACAATCTTTTAGCCTCAAAATTTATGGAGAATTTTTAGAATCTCCATTTCGAGCTAAGTTTCGCGGATGCTCTCCTTCACATGCCTAAGTTTGCCCCAATGTTTAGAAAACTTCTTAATAACAAGGATAAGATAATTGAATTAACCAAGACACCGGTGAATGAAAATTGCTCGGCGGTTATCCTCAAAAAGTTTCCCGAAAAACTTGGAGACCCCGGTAGATTTCTTATACCGTGTGATTTTCCGGAGATGGATGAATGCTTAGCCTTGGCCGATCTCGGTGCAAGCATCAACCTAATGCCTCTCTCCATATGGAAAGAGCTAAATCTCCCGGATTTGACCAAAACCCGAATGATACTTGAACTTGCCGACCGAACGATTTCTACTCCAACCGGCATCGCCGAGGATGTTTTCGTGAAAGTTGGAACATTTTTCTTTCCGGCCGACTTCGTAGTGGTTGACTATATTGCCGATCCTCGGGTTCCTTTGATTCTCGGGAGACCCTTCTTGAGGACGGCACGAGCTTTGATTGATGTTCACGGTGAACAAATGACCCTTCGACATGATGACCAATCCATAACATTCAAAGTTGGTGATACTAAGACATTCTCCTACAACATCATTGAATCGGTTAAACGAATCGATGTCATTGATGTAGCTTGTGAGGAGTATGCTCAAGAAGTACTTGGATTTTTGGATACTTCCAAGAGTGGCAATCCTACCCTAACTTCAGAACCAATTGTTTCTACCTCTTCTCCTACCTTCACTCCCTTCGGGGATAGTGATTTTTTTCTCGAGGAAATCGATGCTTTCCTAGCTATGGAAGATGAACCAATTTCACCAAAAATTGATGACTCTTACTATGATTCGGAGGGAGACATTCTTCTTCTTGAAGAAATTCTTAATGATGATCCATCATCACCACCTCTCCCTCCACAAGAACTTAAAGTTGTTGAACCTAAAAACGAAAATTTCAATTGATGAACCACCCGAGGTCGAACTTAAAGACTATACTCCTATCTGAAAGTATGCATTTTTGGAGGGTAATGACAAATTACCCGTCATAATCGCTAAAAACTTAAAGGATGAGGATAAGGCCGCCCTAATCAAGGTCCTTAAGTCACATAAACATGCCATAGCTTGGAAGATTTCTGATATTAAGGGGATAGATCCACAGTTTTGTACCCATAAGATTTTGATGGAAGAAAATGCCAAACCTGCTGTCCAAAATCAGAGAAGGGTTAACCCCAAAATCCATGAGGTTGCTAAGAAAAAAGTTATCAAACTTCTTGATGCCGGGTTAATTTACCCTATCTCTGACAGCCCCTGGGTGAGCCCGGTTCATTGTGTCCCTAAGAAGGGAGGCATAACCGTGGTAACAAATGAGGAAAATGAATTGATACCTACTCGATTGGTTACGGGATGGCGTGTATGCATTGACTACCGAAAGTTGAATGACGCCACCCGTAAAGACCATTTTCCTCTACCATTTATGGACCAAATGCTCGAGAGATTAGCGGGGAACGAATACTATTGTTTTCTCGATGGTTTCTCGAGTTATTTTCAAATTCCCATCGACCCTCAAGATCAAGAAAAGACCACATTCACGTGTCCTTATGGAACGTTTGCCTACCGTCGCATGCCTTTCGGTTTATGCAATGCACCGGGCACGTTCCAAAGGTGTATGATGGCCATCTTTCATGATATGATCGAAAAAACGATGGAAGTCTTTATGGATGACTTTTCGGTCTTTGAGAATTCATTCGAAACTTGCCTCTCCTATTTGGACAAGATACTCCAAAGGTGTGAAGACACTAATATTGTTTTAAACTGGGAGAAGAGCCACTTTATGGTCAAGGAAAGAATTGTCCTTGGCCATAAGATTTCCAAGAACGGGATTGAGGTAGATAAGGCTAAAGTTGATGTAATCGCTAAGCTACCCCATCCCACCACCGTCAAAGGAATTCAGAGTTTTCTTAGTCACGCCGGGTTTTATCGTAGATTTATTCAAGATTTCTCGAAAATAGCCCGACCAATGACCCGTCTTCTTGAAAAAGATACTCCGTTCTTCTTCTTCAAAGAGTGTATTGAAGCTTTTCAAACACTTAAGAAAAAATTGACCGAAGCACCAATATTAGTTGCCCCCGATTGGAACCTACCTTTTGAGCTCATGTGTGACGCGAGTGATTTTGCAATAGGTGCAGTCTTGGGGCAACGAAAAACAAAACATTTTTAGCCTATACACTATGCAAGCAAAACCATGACCGAGGCTCAAGCACATTACACCACGACGGAGAAAGAAATGTTAGCCGTGGTGTATGCTTTCAAAAAATTCCGGTCTTACCTTGTCTTGTCTAAAAGCATTGTGTATACGGATCACTCGGCATTAAAATACCTTTTTAGTAAGCAAGATGCTAAGCCGAGGTTGCTCCGGTGGGTTCTCCTCCTTCAAGAGTTTGATATCATCATCCGTGATAAAAAAGTAGCCGAGAACCTCGAGGCCGATCATTTGTCCCGATTAGAGAATCCTTACCAAAATGTGCACGAGAAAAAGGAAATTATGGAAACATTTCCTCTCGAGACACTTGGTATGGTAACTTTACGTGGTAATGATAGTACCCCATGGTTTGCCGATTTTGCAAACTACCATGCGGGGAACTTTATTGTTAAAGGGATGTCGTCCCAACAAAAGAACAAATTCTTCAAAGACGTGAAGCATTACTTTTGGGACGACCCCTTCTTGTTTAAAATCTATGGGGATCAAGTCATCTGGCGGTGTGTTCATGGGCAAGAAGCCATTGATATTCTTAAGGCTTGCCATAATGGACCCACCGGGGGACATCATGACCCAAACTACACCACCAGAAAGGTGTTTGACTCCGGTTTCTATTGTCCCACAATTTATCGTGATGCCCATAACTTGGTCAAATCTTGTCAACGTCACAGGAGAATCTTGCAAAAAGATGAAATGCCCCAAAATGCCATCCAAGTTTGCGAGATTTTCGACGTATGGGGCATCAATTTTATGGGACCATTTCCATCTTCACGAGGGAACAAGTATATACTCGTGGCTGTCGATTATTTGTCGAAATGGGTTTAAGAGAAAGCGCTACCCACCAACGACACCCGAGTTGTTGTTAAAATTTTAAAATCTCTCTTTGCTCGGTTTGGAACTCCCCGCGCTATCATTAGTGATCGCGGTACGCACTTTTTCAATGACCAATTCTCAAAGGTCATGCTTAAGTACGGTGTCACTCACCGTCTTGCTACCGCGTATCACCTCCAAACAAGCGGGCAAGTGGAAGTCTCTAACCATGGTTTAAAAAGAATCTTGGAAAGGACCGTAGGCGAGAACCGTGCCTCTTGGTCAGATAAATTAGATGACGCACTATGGGCCTTTCATAGCTTTCAAAACACCCATCGGGTGTACTCCTTACAAGCTCATTTACGAAAAGGCATATCATCTACCGATCGAGCTTGAGCACAAAGTTTATTGGGCCTTGAAGCATGCAAACTTTGACCTTAAGTCCGCGGGTGATCACCGGAAAGTTAACTAGATGAACTTCGTGATCAAGCCTACGAGAACTCTTTGATCTACAAAGAGAAGACAAAGAAGATCCACGACTCCAAAATCAAGAACCGCGTTTTCAACGTTGGTGACCGAGTCCTTCTTTTTAATTCTCGATTGAAGATTTTCTCGGGTAAACTTAAAACCCGTTGGACCGGACCGTTCACCATTGCCCATGTGTACCCTTATGGCACCGTCGAGTTATCTCAAACCGACGGGCCAAACTTCAAGGTGAACGGTCATAGACTTAAGCATTACTTTGGAGGGGACATACCACATATGGTTGTCCCGGATCTCCAAACCTTCCCCAAGGACCAATGAATTCGGGGACGGGTCAAGCTAAGTGACCTTAAACAAGCGCTTCGTGGGTGGCAACCCATGCTTATCCTAATATAATATTAGTAGTAGTAATGAATAAGTGTTTTGTGATGTGAGGAGGCTCGCCTCTTTCTTTCTCGTGTGCTTGTGTTTTTGTTGTATGTCCAGGATTGCCCGGATTTTGAAGCCTCTCGTGCTCGCAGTTTTTGTCCTTCGATCACTCGAGCTTCACATCCTCAGCTTCATTTTGGGAATCATATATCCAAATCTTATCGACTAACGCTCATCTTTAGCACACTTAATAAACGGCTTTAGAGTGACGTAGAGACCCTTCTTAAAACATTGAGGACAATGTTTAGTTCTAGTATGGGGGGGATCTATCGATTTGATTGTGCCTGCAACCGTTGTTTTCTCGTAATCCCGTTTTTACCACCAAAATATAAAAAAAATGATGAAAAATGAAAAAAAAGAATGATGAGTAATAATATAAAATGTGGGCTGATAAAAGTTTGCTGCATCTTGCCGGCTCACAACCGATGTTGCAGCCTTCTAAAAAAGGCCTATAGTGAGAATAATAATCCGAGACCGATAAAAGTTTGTTGCATCTTGCCGGCTCACAACCGATGTTGCAGCCTTCTAAAAGGTCGAGGGTTACGTTGCATCATGGTTTATATTTAATGTTTTATGGTGTGATTTAATAAATATAGGGAAAATCTCTTTTTCTTAAAATTAATATGCTTTTTGAACTAAGTCTATTTCATTTTAAGTTGTGGTTTTTTCTAATTAAGTTTGTATAAACGGGAAACTAAGAGTTTTTGAATCCGAATGTCTTGAGTCCGATTACTAGTCTTGTGGTGGTGTCAAAATCATGGTCAATTACGACCGCAAGATTGAGTTGTGTCGAGACTGAAAGTCGCTAATGGGTATGATCTCGCCTTCAAAACTCCATTATTTCTCGGGTGGAACGTGAAGCATAGAAATTTGCAAAAACGTTGAATCCATGGTTGATATTCAAAATGGCCATTCACCTAGATATAATAAATTGTCGGGTGTGAGAAAGTTCACAAATGTTACAAATATGAGTAGTGGTTAGCATCTTAACTTATATTTAACGGTGATTTGGTTTTTAAGTTTGTAACCAATTCCGTATTTAAGTCTTCACTATTTTATTCTGAGCTTTATTTTATTTTTTATTTTTAAGCAAAGTCATTAATTTTACGTTTTACCCGATTTGATAGGAAAAAATTTTTTTTCGTTCTTAGCTTCTAAGTGAGCGCTATTTGGGATCTATGTCCGTCTTCATGCCTTAAGTGGTTTAATATTTCTCATAATTCTTCCCTGCTGTTTATAATTTACATCATTGTCATATTCCGGTGTGTCACGTTTACGTAAATTTCTTTGCTTAAAACTCGCGGTTTTACCGTAAACTTAACTTTTCTTAAATCTACTCTTACTATACTTTAAATTAAATAACACAATAATTAAAAATCAAAAAAAAGTATAATCACCCTAGTCTGGCCTATGGCGGGTTTCTTGTACAACACAATACAACATATTTTCATTTTCTATAAACCATTATTACTTTCCTTTTTCCATACATGCAAACCCTTCTTTCACTCTAGTTTCAAAACCAAGAAAACATCTCTCCTTACTCCTTGTGGCTGCCGAATTTATCACCACCACCCCATCCATTTACAAAAAATTTTTCTTTTCCTTTTACCATCACAACATTCATCCTTGTGTTGCTTGCAAAGTTTGGTAGATTTTCTTGAGGTTTGAAGAAGTTCTTGAAGTTTTAATTGGAAGGCATAATCATGACTAGGTTGGAATCTTGGACTATTGTTATTTAGGGTGTATTGAACCCTCTGTGAGTCACAGATTTAAGGTGTTGGTGGGTCGAAAACTCAGCCCCAATTCAAGAAAAGAAGTGTTTGTTGGTTTTGATTTTCTTGTCTAAATTATTTTTCTAGTAGGTACTTCTGAATCTTTGATTTTTCTTTTACTTTTGATCCTATGAATATGGGATGTTTTTATTCTGGAAATGCATGAGTTTATATGATGTATGTGTTGTGTTAAGATCTTGGTATGGCATTGCATATTTTTCTTTCTGTGATTGGTAGAGTTAGGATTGATGTTTGGATGGGTTTTGGATGTATAATTGGGACTGTTTTGTAACAGTAGCAAAAATGTGTTTATAACGATATATTTTGGCCTTGGAGACTATGATTAAATTACATGTCTGGATAGTTATATGTCTTGGATCATATGATAGTTGGATTCCTACCAATCCTGGGATGAGGAGATATGCTCAAAATATGAAATAGGTCAAATCTGGACTAGATTAGGAAAATGTGATTAAACTCCGAGTTTTTGCAAATAAAAGGTTGGTTTTAAGATTGGATCATGTGGCTCGTTCACACTTTTAACTTTCAGACATCTTAAGGAAGCTTTCGCAATTGGCTCTACCTTCATGCTTCAGTGCTATCATGGTTTAGGAATTATGGCCATTTCCGTAAGGGTAAAGGTTTTGGAACTGTTTGGTTTTTGGGTATACATGGGGTATAAACAGTTCTTTTCAATAGTTATGAATTTTGTAGATTTTGGGTCTTACATACATAAAGAGCTTTCCAGGAGGTGAAAGCCTCACCATATTAGAACATTTGTGAGCTAGGAAGTTTGAGTCCATAAAGTTGAGTCAAAATCAAAAACTGAGTTTTTTACGTTAGTCTCAAAATTTAAAATCGCATAGTACACTTTGATAAAATAAGAATTAAAAGCCGAAATCTTAGTAGTGTGTTCATTTACCTATAAGACCAAGATCACAAGTTCATTTTTGGGATTAAAAAGGATTTGGGGAAGTTCTAGGGAATGCCATGCTTATCTCAGGAAACATATCTCATGATCACTTGTTAATTTTTACGTATTGTTTTCTTTTCTACGTACTAAGTCGCGTCTACGTCTTTTAGGAGCTTGGTGCTTAGGTGTTACTTCCGCTCGTTCGTGACTCGTCTCACACTTTATCTTAATTGTTCTCTCGGTGAGTTCATAGCCTCGCCTTTTCTACTGATAAATGTTTGTATAAACCCCGCGAGGAGTTACATGCAGTTTTATAAATTAACACAAAGTAATTTTCGGTTCATGATGGGACGCAACCCCGAATTGTGAAACTAATTGCATAGTTCCTATGCAAATAAGGCTTTATTTTCTTGCAATGTTAATTACCTATGTATATGTGTGAGCTGCTATTACATTATGTAGATCTATTGCGGGCCGTGACTGCCCTGTCTTGGTGGGTTGTGAATCTTTGAGCGTATCACATCTAAAGGACATTTTGTTTTGAGAATTTCTTTTGGTATACTGCAATATTACATAGTGCGTGGGGCAAATGATTACTTTTTTATATTTGTTGGTTAACGTTTCAGTGGCATGAGTTAATGCATTAGTGATTATAACTTGTTTGATCCACAAGTTTCGTTTGATTAAAATACTGTGTCTCACTCTTTTTTTCATATAAAATCTATGGGATTCAACTCAACGTTTTGTTGGACTTTTTAGCATGTTTTATCTCAGGTATTCAGGGTTGATGGCTTGGACGTGTGCGAATGGAGTTTCGCGCGATAATGTTTTGACTCTAAACTTGTTTGGTTCCATTCATTAAAAATCACTATGTCGTTTTGGGTTTTAAAATTTATGTTCATTGATGTTGTCATGGTGACGATCTCGTGGACAATTTTTCGACTCTGATTTACATGAACTGGGACAAATATTATGTTTTAATCGTTTTCTTTTGAGTCGTTCTTTATTCTTATGTTGTTGTGCTATGACTTAACACCCAAACTGTTGGGTTCCGTGCGAAATAAATATGGGGTGTTAAAGATGGTATACGAGCTTAAGGTTATAGAAAAATAGGTCGTTTTTTCAAAAAACCTAAACTATAACCTTTTTTTTTCTTTTTTCGCGCCTGTAAGACTCTTCGTGGCCCTCGTCCAAGTCAAGCTTATGAATTCCTATTTAGTACTTATACACGTTTAGGGTGCATTGCGATTAAAATATTATATGATAAATATTATGATAATTAAGATATATTTATCGATTTATATCGCTTGCTTATTCAAAAGCATGAAAAATATTTATTTAATTACAAAAATGTAATTATATACATAACAAATTTTATCATTCATATTGGTTTATTATCGATCATCACGTTCGTTCATGTGCATCGTCATGCATTTGCATATTTGCATAAGTTATTATTCATATAATATTTTTTTTATATAGTGACCTTATGTAATTATTTTGCGTGATTTACAGATTATCATGGCAAACCTACCTCCTCCTAATCATGTTGCGGATCTTCCCGAAGACGATCCGGAAGAGCAACCTGAGCTCGCGCCCGAGCCCGACCATTTAAACGAATTTGCACCTCACCAAATTCCTCAACCAGAGGGTAACATGAATGGATGGATACTCGAAGATGATGAAGAAGAAGAAGAGGAAGAAGATCCAGAGATGGAAGAAGAAATGGAGGAAGAAAATGATGATGATGATGATGCTGAGGTCATCAACCCTTATGAGGAGGCTGATCCCCTCAACCTACCACCACCAGATTCAGACACCGAGTCCGAGGATACGGCAGTTGCTCCTACTCCTGATGATCATGAGCAGGAGGCTGAGGCTAATACTGTTGGCACCATCACTAGGGTACCATACTCTGTGCGCCCATTCTCGGGTACCGTCTATGTGGGTAGTGGACCTTCTCGGCAGGTTTTTGCTCCTGGCCCTACAGGAAGGGATGTCAACACTCTACATCGCCAGGTCAAGGGCCTTACTCAACAAATGGTTGACCGGGCTAACACTGAACACTCAACCCTGAAAAGGCTCAGTGTGATGGATAAATATTTGGCAGAATTCGACACTGATTTAAGGAGTGAAATTAAGGGTCAACATGCACTCAGGCGGAGTGTGTGTACGTTGGAAGATCAAGTTCGAGAGTTAGTGAAGGGAGACCGAGAAGAAAATAAGAAATTGAAGACGATGTTAGAATCTACTCAAAGGGATTTTGATCGCTTGTCATGGCACCACCATAATCTGAGACAGTGGTCCTTTGAGGTTCAGTGGCACCTACACCCGTTCAGACATTATCGTGAAAGACCATATGTCGCACCTACTGCTCCAGTAGCTCCTGTTGCTCGTACTGACCCTGATGATCCTTCTGCCCGTCCTACTCGTCGTCCTCGACGCGATGATCCCTATGTCATGGTTAGAGATGCTGCCGCTAGAAATGAGGGCGATGATGCTGCTACTACTAGTGACCCACAGCCGTCACAGCCACCTGGATCCCCACATTATCATCTGTAGTGTAGGATCATTGTAGTCTCTTTATTTTGCTATCACTAAACCGGGCATGTCGGTTTATAGACTTGGTACTTAAGATCGTAATGACTTTGGTCATGTTTTGGTAAAACATTGCAACCTTGTACTATCTTTTGTAACACCCCTAAAAATATCTCAACGCAGCGGAATACCACTTGGGGTGCTACTTCATAATACACAGCGCTAGATACAAGAGAACGACCTCTAAAAGTGTCGTTTGTAAAACAATCTCGTTGATTTTCTGAAATCAAAATAATAGTTGTCCCATAATTGCATCACCATGAAAAACTTGAATGTAAAGACTCCAATGCACATCAAATAGTCCAAGCATCTATATCACCTGAGAAAAACATGCTTAAAAGTGTCAACATTAAAGTTGGTGAGTTCATAGATTTGTTTAAATATGAATGTAAGTTTCAAATGAATGTATTTGTCCACTGTATCATCACAGTACCATGTAAAAATCCCAAAGATTTATAAAGAATGCACGACACCATTTTTATCGTCACCAAAAGTACCATCTTATACCCAAGAGTTATCTAAAGTATGCCTGACCAATTTAATGTAACAAAATGTTTCAAGTATGTATTGCCACTTTATTCAAGGCACGTAAATATCCATGTGAGTA
Organism: Tanacetum coccineum; assembly: GCA_026074375.1. Classification (NCBI taxonomy): domain Eukaryota; kingdom Viridiplantae; phylum Streptophyta; class Magnoliopsida; order Asterales; family Asteraceae; genus Tanacetum; species Tanacetum coccineum. The sequence continues at coordinate 62,612 of BQNB010009484.1, read as the reverse complement.
TAAAACAATGTTTAGATTACTCTAGTTCATGAAACTGCGACGTTAGGACTTGTATGTATGCCACTTTATTAAGGCACTGTTAGAATGTACCCATGTAGGTGTTCCTAAGATCCTCTCCGGCATGGGCAGTTATAAAAATAATGTGTTCCCTCATGGTGTTCCCTCTAAAAACACCGCGGCATGTATGTAAATAATGCGTTCCCCTCATGGTGTTCCCACCAAGAACACTAAAGGGATGTATGCAAATATGTGTTCCCCTTATGGGTGTTCTCGCCAAGAACACCCCGGGCATGTATGCATATTATAATTTCCAATCATGGGTAGTTCCCTCCTAGAACACCCGGCAGTAATGATTGTTGGCCCGCAGGCTGCCAATCAAATAGTTAATCCGAACATGGTATACGTTCGTTCCCCGTGTAGCTAGTTCACCGAGCGTGGATTGTCAATCCCAAATAGATCTATCTTATAACATTCGCGCTTACCCTCCTAGTAATTAACAAGTTCATCGCCAACTTAAGCTAATCCATAATCATTTCAAAAGTAAAGTATGCATTCGTGACCAAAAATGAAGTCAAGTAATGTATCCCATAGCGAGCTATGTAAATGAGTATGTAAACCAATTTGTAAACAATCCTGTAAATGCATTTGTAAACAAGCATGTTCTCACCCAAAAAATATATGTAAAACCAGTAAAACATGGGGCTATAAACTCACCTTGATCAAAGACCACGATCAAATAATCCAAATAAATCACAACCGAATCTGCAACGATCTCGGCCACGACCTATAATTATGTCGCTCTATTATAAATAATACAGTATAAATAACGTATCAACGATGAGTACATCGAACGACGAAATCATATTTTTTTCAATAAGTATTATCTTTAAATATATAAATGTAATGAGAAATCCAACTTGGCGCGTTATTTAAACCTTAACCCTTAGGATATATTGTATGAATATATACTATTTTCGTCCTATGCCATTCATAGCTTTATGTTGAAAGTTTATATTTTTAGACTTCCGTTTTTAGAATCTTCCCGAACAGTGGTCTTAAATATAATTAATTGAAAATTTTAGATCAAGCCGAAACCTTTTGTTTTGACGCGCTATGCTTAATTTTAAAATGACAATCCTCGCGGCAAAGTAAAAACGTCATTTATCTTAATTTTTAAAACAGACAATCCTCGCGGCAAAGTAAAATGTCATTACGAACAACTTTCGTGTTTCGCCGGAAGGCTGAAACGGACTCGAAAGTGCTCAAATCGTTTAATTAATAGATCTGTCAGATTTAATATATTAAAAATAACTTATTTTCTATTAAAGTGTATATTCCGATTTCACTCCAGTTTCTTCGTTATTGGGAGTTACAAGTCCCGTTTTATGTCTAAACGTCCATAAAAATATAATTCATTATATTTTGTAAACCAAAATCGATCTTTTCAAAATCTCGAATCCCGAATCCCATGTTCCGTTTTCTGCTCTTAATTATTCGTTACAAAACGCGCCAAAGTCCGTTTTTAGTTCAAAACTCGTCTAAACTATATCTAGTATCGCTTATACATTATTATCAATCCCGTTTTAAATATTAATATCACATTTTACTTAGACGTCGCAAGTTTAAACAGATTTCATCACATATACATTTTATCGATAATATAAACGAAATAATCGAATGCTTTTAAATTAAACGCACCCTTTTTCGGTGTCAACACAATCAAACGCACCCGTTTCGGTGTCACAATATCAAACGCACCCATTTCCGTTGCAAACCAAACCCGACCAAACAACCCGACGCCCCGGCTGTCCCACAGCCTAACCCGACACCCCGTCGTCGGTTGTTAACCCACGACCCGACCGCACCCTTTGCGGCTGACCCGAAACCCAAACCAACCCAAACGCACCCAATCCGGCTGTTAACGACAGCCAAACCCGACGACCCTTCCCGGCTATACCCGGCTGTCCCACAGCCAACCCGACACCCTCCCCGGCTGTTTCGACAGCCAAACACGCCCCTTGGTTGTTAACCCACAACCCAACCGCACCCTATTCTCGTAAACCTAACGCACCCTAATCTGTTGTCGAGACAAACCAACCGGACCTAAATCTTTTTATGAACCAAAACCAATGCACCCATTTCTATTATAAACCCTAACCGCTGACCCGGACCCAAACGCCTCATTTATGTTGTTGCTAGAGACCAAACCCACCCTATTTGGGGTGGCTGTCTAAAAAAAAGGTACCCTAGCCGGTGCTACTATTAAACCGGACGCACCCTTGGTGACAACCCAAACCGAGCGTACCTTTTGGTGGCTAACCCAACCCGAACGCACCATTTATGGTGCCATGGACAAAACCCACGCACCCTTGGCTTGTTTAAATAAACCACACGCACCGAAGTGGTGGCGGCTGTGGTGGTTTTGAAGGTGGTATAATGATCCTGGTGGTGGTATGGTGATGATGGTGGTGATGGGTTGCGGCTGTCAGAGAGGGGGAGGGGAAAAATGGCGCGTGGCCGCGAGTGGTAGTGGGGATCGAGTAGATCCGTTGATGAGGAGCATCTTTGGTGTTAGCCGGAAAACTCGCCGAAAAAGTTTTCCGGCGGCGGTTGACCGAAAAAGGTGGCGGCCAGAGGTGGGAGGTGGTGGCCGGATATTTTGGAGATGGGAGAGTGTATTATAAATGTGTGTATGTGTATAAGTTGAGATGGAAATGAAAATTTAATATAATATCTATATAATATTTATTTATTATTATTATATATTTATATTTATTATATTATATTTTATATAAATATATATAATAAATTTTATAACTTGAAATGATAATACCCAATAGTCTAGGGTTTATTTTGTAAATTTTTAGTATAGTTTTGATAACTATCGGTTCGGGACTCGTTTGAGCGACTTAACGGACGATTCAACGCCTGAAACTCTCCATTGTTTTCTAATCTTTTTCTGATAAAATGAGTAGTTAACGGACTAATTTTCGTAAACGTTCTATAAAATTTATTTAAAACGTTTATTATTTATTTGTATATTTTGATAAAAACTGTGCTGTTAAAATGTCATTTAGCTCGAATATTTGTCGTCTTCAACAAAGTCTCTGATAAAATGTTAAATAATTTATTAAATATTCTTATTTAATAAAACGTGATAATTAAATGTAATTTAATTATTTTTGTGCCGGTAGTCATTTTTTATTCTAAAATCTTGCGAGGGCATTTCAGTCACTTTTCGACTGTTTTCGGGTCTCGGTCAAAACTAAAAAGTTGTCAGGAATGTCGTTTTACATCAAATTGCTTTAGAGTCCGAATAATGAAAACGTGCTTTAGATGGTCGTTCTTATAAGTCAAGCCAGACCCTAAAAGTCAACGATTAGAATCGTCCTTCAAAAATTCAAAAATTCTCGAATGTTACAGTACCTACCCCTTAAAGAAATCTCGTCCCGAGATTAAATTCGTGTTATCCGATTGTGTTGACTAAGAAAGACTTAAGTTTAATAAAATCGTTCTAAACAAGACGGCTGTTAACTTTATTCAGGCAAATTGGTGTTTCTACACTTCTCAATCTACCTAAAAATTTTGGTAGGTTTTGTCCAAGATATTTAATCATCAAAATGGGTATCTCAAAATATATATTAAGTCTTTTTGACTGGTATAACCAGTCGTTATATGGAAAGTTGCCATTATAGTGAAAAACCTCAAGAAGAGAATAGTGTAGGTCGGTTGATGTATGTTTGTATAAGTTTCTAAATGTCCGAGGACGGAGTCTCGTTTCTACTATCTGCAAATGTTCGATGATTCACATCAACGGGTTTATGTATGTAGGTACCCAATTACTTGGCAGTACTAGGATGTATATCGACTTAAGTCTTCTACTAGTGGCCCCGAGATGAATAATCCAACTGATCTGTTTATTGATAGGTGTTCTATCTGTTTAAGGGGAGTTGCATTACTATTGGATAAAGTGGTATCAGTATGGGACTCGCTCTCAGGACCAACGCATGCGACCCTAACGTCATTACATTATAACAAATGTGATGGGATGCGGAGATGAGGACATTTCGAAGAAGAACCAATATTCACGGAATAAAGTTTAAAAAATGCGAGGAGCTGCGGAAGAGCTTATACGATAGACGACTGATTTATGGTAATTGAGTACGCTTAGTATAAGGACGAACAACTCCATTCAACTCAAGTGTGTAACAAGATGTTAGTTCCACCGAACAGTTGTGATCGCGAAGGATTAGCAACCGGCCCAAATGTAATAAATTAAGAATGTGATAAGGTCGCTCAAGTGAGGCCTTAAATTCTGCTGGTAGTAAGACTCGATTAAGTTCTAGACTTTATAACGAATTCATGGTGATTATCGAGTTCATGTCTTATCGTCTCATATCGAAATACCATAGCCATCATTTACTATTTCTTATTTACATACTACTCGACACACAAAATTAACCTAACTACACATCCCCACAAATTTTACTGATCATTTCACCAAACTACAAACCCATCCTTATTCTACCCACCAACAAATCAAAACATAAAAAACCACCACAAAACAAACCAAATCCTAATCATCCTCTTCCACACTCCCCAAACCTATCTTCATCCATCTCATAATATCACAATCTACATTAACTCTATAACCCCATAACTTCCCCCCCCCCCCCCCCCCACCTTTCACCCACCCCACCACCACGCGACTACACACTATCAGGGAAATACATTAGTGTGTCTGAGATAGTTAATGAGTACTCGGTTTGGTAAATAAGGTAAAAGTCTCGATGTACCAGTCAATAGCAATTATCATTATAAATTCTTCCTATGACAAGGTCCCGCCCATACAAGACTTGTAATACTTAGATTCACACATAATCCCATGTAAACAAAATTATGACGGGTTTTGTTTACATAGAAATTATCATATCAATCCCTATATTACAAGTCCCGCCCATACAAGACTTGTAATACCTAGATTCATACATAATTTCATGTAAACAAAAATTATACCGGTCTTCGTGTAATACAATATTGTATAAAGCTAGAAAGAAAATAATATTCTTAGAGACCATTGTTTAACTTACAATGTCTGAGAACAAAACGAGACCATTGTGCAACTCACAATGTCTAAGAAGTAAAATGAGACCATTGTGTAACTTAGAATGTCTGAGGTATAAATGAGACCATTGTGCAACTCACAATGTCACATAGACTGACAACAATCTTAACTCTAATAAATCGAGTTCGGCATAATGGATAAGCCTACATAAGACTAGCAACAAACTCGATTTAAATATGTTAAGGAAAAAGCTAAGGTATAAAACCGGTCGGATCAAAATTTATTTCTCAATCTCACATTTATTTATGTTACACACTTATTTCATTACTTTATTCCAATATTTATTATTTTTTTATTTTTATTTATTTTTTTTGTTTTGTTTTTTTTTCACTTTATCATGCACAAATTTTTTCAATTTTGCTATTTTTCACATAAATCACATATTTTGGGTGGAAAAACGGGTTACGTGAGAACAACGGCTGCAAGTATAATCAAATCGATAGGTTCCCCCATACTAAAACTACACATTGTCATCAATGTGAAATTGATACCCCCATACTAATTTCAATGCGTAATCTTGATATAAAGGGGTCTCTACGCAAATCTAAAGCTGTTTATTAAGTATGCCAAAGATAAACGTTAGTCGATAAGATTTAGGATATCGGATTCCCAATATAAGCATGCAAAGGATTGAAGATCGAGTGAACGATGGAAAAAACAACGAGCACGAGAGTCTTCAAAATCCGGGCAATCCTGGACAAACATCACAAACAAAACACGAAACAAGAGAAAGAAAAGGCGAGCCTCCTCACATCAAATGTTAGAAAATAGATAAGAAGATAGAAATGCTTGTTTTTGTTAACCGAGTCACGAGCTTGACTCGACCCCGAATTAAATTGTCCATGGGGGAGCAAATGGAAAAGAAAATCTCAATCGGGATTTCATTAATGTTTGGATAAAAATTTAAAGAACATGAAAGTTCCATCCCGATGAGATGCCACCGGCTCTAAGTGGAGATGTCAGGGTCAAAAATGGTGTCTTCCCTCCCGGTAGAGAGAAGTAAAGGAGAATCCACAGGGTAGGTGTGATACGGGAGAAAAGTCCGAATGACAAATGCGAAAGAATCGTCATCTTCAATATTTTAAGAAACATCAATCCCACCTCCCCCTGGGTCAAAACATTCATCTTCATTAAGCTCATCAAAATTGTTTATCACGGGTGCATCGGGATCAATGTCGAAGGTAAAATGCTCATACTCGGGAATAGGATCATCGTTAAGTAAGTCGTCAAAAAAAATAATATCTTCTTCCGAGCCTAAATCACTCTCAATACCCGGAGGTATCGAGTCTTCCGAAACAAGAAATGTATCAACCTCCTCTATAAGAAAGTCACTATCCACAACGGGAATAGGAGAAGAGGAGGGATATTCAAGCACAAAAGGAATAGAAGAAGTGAGTTTCAATGCTTCGATCTTATCAACGAGAAGATTGACATTTAATAATTTCTCACGAAGAATCTCGTCCTCTATTTGAAGAATATAATTGTCATTTTCTCCTTCTTCTTCATTAAAATCGTCTTCATCACAATCGTTTTCATCAATTCCCGGTAAAATTGGATCAATAAAATCGAGTTCACCGGCGAACTCCTCGGGAAGAAAATCAATCTTAGGAGATGTGATCAAAATATCTTGACTAAGCAAAGAGTTAATAAGTCCACATTCGGCATCAAAATGATCACAAGATGGCACATCACAAATATCTTCGGAAATACCCTTAAACTCACTTGGGATTGGGACAAGGTTCTCAACACTAGACTTTTCTGTTTCCGGAATAGTGTTAAGATGCTCGTCCCCCATACTTAGAGAGTTATCGGGCTCCTCGATCGGTAAGTCTAGTGTGATTGCTTTAGGCTTTCTATATATAACAGTATACTCATCATCATCAGCCATAGGAAAATTCAAATTTAGAAGAAAATTTTGAGCTGCCGGCTCCTCCTGCTCTGCCTGTTTTGGTTGAATTCCTTTAAGAATTTGCAAATCATTCATAAGCTTAAGTAGCAATTCTTGCATAACTTCAGGTTGATTCTGCTCTTCTTCCACAGCTTGCTTAATTTTAAGAAATCTCTCCTCAGCTAGCAATAAAGCCATGCACTTTTCTTCAGGAGGTATATGATCATACTCCTTTAAAAAGGTTTGAATGGTTTCCATTAAGTTTTCTCTAGCTTGCAACATTTTCGTATCCGTTGCTTGAAGAGGATAACGAATTTCGGGAAACTGTGTGGGTTGATGTTGGTCAAAACCGGAATAAATTGGATTATAATAAAAATTAGGATCATAATTTTGGTTCATCGGTGGACACTGAAAATTTTCATGAAGAACCCCGCAATTTTCACAAGGAAATTGTTGTGGCTGACTCAGAAAATAATGTAAAGGTTGGTTAAATCCAAAGTCTTGATTGTAACCGGGACCCTGATCAAAGACGGGTGTGTTCCCTGTTTGACAATCGTAACCCGGATGAGAGTTCCCTCCACAAAATTCACACGAGTTAAGTCTCGTATTGGATTGTGGAGGTTGGTTAAGAAGTTCGGTGTTTTCATTATAAGAATAAGATTTGGTCATAGACAAACTTATTTCCGGATCCTACACTGCTACAGCTCAGACAGTTTCCACCATTAAACGGACCTCCACAATACGAGCAACCAAAATGGTTATACGAAGACATGTCGAAGAATTAAACGGATAAGAGGATAAAGAAAATAAGAATTAAATGTAATAAGAGGATAGAGAAGAGTATTTTTTAGATTTTAAAAATAATATATGAGAAAAGAAATTAAAATAAAGAAAACGATTTTTTGGTAACGAAAATTAAACGTGCACGTAAGCACTCTAAAAATACGTACACGAAGGGTAAAAAAGCGAGGAGTTGGTAAGCCGAGCGCTATTTAGAATAACCCTTCTCCTTTTGGGTGATGTTGAACAAAACCGCCTTAAACTTTCTTTCTAGCACACGAAAGGTAGCTTAACAACGATTAACACAATGGTTTTTTAATATTAAAATAAAAGAAAATAGAAGTGTAAAATATTTTTGTATTATTTTTTTTATATTTAAAAATATTCACAAACGGAAAATAACTTCAGGAGGAAGGTTTTTCAAAATACTAATCTTCGAATGAAACGCGAAATTCGATACACACTTCCCAAGCAGCGGCGCCAAAAACTTGATTGTTATCCGAACACACTATATATAATATAAGTATATAAGGATTAGTCAATTATAGTATATTACTAATTTTCCCGTCGGATTAAAACAAACTTTAACCAAAGTTTGTCTCAAAACCTCCAGGGTCATTTCACACCTCGACTAAACGTGAATTGGAAAATCGGTAAGATCTTGATCGCGCGTTTTTAAATGGTTTCAAATATTTTTGATTTGGGTTTTCTAAATCCTACTAAATATATAAAATACAATAGGTAGTAAATGCACAAAAACAATAAACAAAAATGAAAATTTAACAGTAAGCATTAAAACTAAACGGAATAAGAAACGCTACCAATTAAAACCTAAAATTTAAACTAACAAGATTTTTAAACTTTTCCTAATCCTAATTACAAACTTGAAAAAAAAGCTAGGAAATCCTAACCTGGTGCGTAAAGTAAAAAAATAAGAACACGAGAACGGGGATCAACTCCGGTATCTTAAAAAAAGTAAAATTACAAAATTAACCCTACAAAGTTATATGAAACCTAATCCTAAAATAAGATAAAAGAATATTTATAAAAAAAGAAATTATTTTTTTTGATAATTTTTCTATTTTTTATGATTTTTTTAAAATTTTAATAAAGAAAAATGATTTAAAAATAGTAAATTTTACTCTAAAAATCTGGAAAAATCCTAAAATGTATAAAAATGAAAGACCGATTTAACAAAATTATCATCTAAAAATAAGCTGCCCAAATAAGCCCTTAAAAGCCATAAATAAGCTATGGCTTATTAAGGAAATTAGAAAATTAAAATGAATATAAAAGGCCTGTGTTGGGCTATCTTGACAGATAGCCCTACTGGTGCTGGTGGTTTGAGTGTGTGAAGGTTGGGACATGTGTGTGTTAAAGGCTAGGTCATAGGTTCGAATCCATGGCCTAGCTTTTTGTTATTTTTTTTATTTTTCAAAAGTTGATTAAAGCCAACTTGGAAATCATTTATAATAAAACAACTTTTTGGAAATAACTTTTTTAAAAATCTAAATTAAGCTAGAAAACTCCTTATCTTTTTGATAGATTCTACTTAAAGGACATTTTAGCTATTTCACTTAAACAAACTATCTAGAAAACTTCAATAAGCTGAAAACAAAATTAACTAAGCTACAAGCAGCTAAATCCTACCCTAATAAGCAGATTTAAGTAAGAAATAAGCACAAGGAACAAGCTAAAAATAGAAAATCACTAATAAGCACTTATTACTAAAACTGCTACCAAACAGCCTCAAAGGGCAACTTGAGCTGTAATATTCATTATTGGGGGGGGGGGGGGGGGGGGGTAATATAAATATAGGGGGGTTTTTTGGGGGGGGGGGGGGGGGGGAGGGGGGGGGGGGGGGGGGGGGGTTTTTTTTTTTTTGGGGGGGGGTTTTGTTTTGGTGTGTTTTTTTTTGGTTGGGGGTTTTTTTTTGGGGGTGGGGGGGTTTTTTTTTTGGTATTTAGTTTTTGAAGGTATTATAGTTGTACTAAGGTTTTGGTAAATTTGTGTAGGTTTTATTAGGGGTTTTTGATGGGTTGGATTTTTAGTGGTTTTTGTTGGTTTTTTAGGTGTAGTTAAGTGCCTGTTTTGTTTTTGTAGTAAAAGAATAATGAGAATTTTAAACCTAAATACAATAACCAAGTAAGCTCTATAGAAAATTATTCAAACATTAACTACACTACAAACTACTATATACTAATTTCAAAAGCGACCAACTACTTCTACCTATGAATATTAACATATAATGGACTTGTGGCTTTTATGTCAACTGATGCAAAGACAAAAGACAAACTCAAAACCGACAAAGTCAGAACCTTGACATAATTTAGAACATCTTTTAAAGAACAAAATAAAAGCAAAAAGAGTGACTCATTTAACTAGAACAAGCCTAAGCTAAAAATGCTTATACAACTATACTTATACTAACAGTTTCTAACTACTACTCACTAACATGATTGAAAACTGATTTAAACCTACAAACACCTTAAATCCTTACTTATAAACCTTAAAATGAGATTAAATTTCAACCTAAAGAACTGAAGAACACTTGACATCACTAACTAATGTTAGTGCTGCCTTGTGCCAAACACCCCTTTAGAAAGGTTAATTTCATTTTCAACTTATGAGATAAAGATTTAAAGCTTAAACCTAAAATACCAGATAATAGACAGCTTAATAATAATCTAATTAGCAAATTTAAACCATCAATTAAGCCTAAACTTTACTTAAACTGATTAATGCAAGTATGAAGAAATTTATATAATTTTTACACTCACATGAAATCTAAGATCTAATAATTAAAAGCCCAACTGATAAACACAATACTTAAACAAAAGCATAATAACATAATAAACAGTAATAAGCATTCAAATTTGCATTCATAAGCATGTGCAATAAGTGACAAACATTTTGTAAATGGAAACTTACTCAAGGTCCATAGAAACTTGTTGAAGACCTAAACTCTATCCTAACACCCCTAGGTCCATTTTTGAATCAGCTTTAATCCCAAAATCAAACCAAGCTTATATCAAGCTTATTCTAATTCCAAAATCCAAAACCAATCCACAAGTTTCAAATCCAAATGAGAACACTAAACTTCCAATCCAAAAGCTCAAACAAACTTAATAAAGTAGTAGAGAACAACATCGAATGAATGAAACAGTTACAATGGAAATGGACAATATTTTTGGAATTTTTTTATTTATTGAAAATGGAAGAATACAATACTTGAAAGGAAATTACAAGGTAAATAAATGTGCTGGAAAGTAAATTACATGAAATTAAATTGGTAAACCAATTCTAATGCATAAATTGGAGACCAGTTTCTATCTAACTTTCTATCTCTATTTATAGTTGAAAATGAGGAGAGCTGAGGTGGCATTTGTGCTTATTTTGTGTGTGAAATCTTGAGTAGAGCCCAAGGAATGAATCCCCACCATCTAATCTTCAATTTCTTCATAGAACTTGATCACAGCCGTTGGATTGTTGTGTGTTATCACTCGGATCGCCAGCGTGTCATTCTCTTTGACATCAGGGATGACGTAATAGCTTCTAGAAGAGGTGAATTATACTTAAAGTTGGGTAATTGAGGTGTTAGATGGTTTGGTAACTTTGGGGAAGATGCGTGAACAGTAATAACTTCATTTCGCGCCTCTTTTTTTATTATTTTTATTTTGTTTGATTGAGTTTGACCGAGGTTAATATAGGGGGTTGACCTGGGCTTATAAGGGTTTTGGGCTGGTGTTTAGTTTATTTGGGCTCGGTTAAAAGGGTTAAGGTTATTTAAACAGAACGACCGTTAGTCCTTAAGTGTTAAAGGACTAACGGTATTATCCATTTAGGGCTTTTAAGTGAAAATGTTTTAACAATAGGGGCTCATTTGGGATTTTTAGGGTTTTTGTCATTTTGTGAGTTGACCATTGTTGACAACTTTTGTTAACCAAAGCTTGATAATTCCCGGCTCTTGTGCACTCTTTCCTTTTCGTGTTCAGCTTTGTCCGTTTTTGCTTTGATTTTGTCCATTTCTTTAATATCCGTACCTGCACATACACAAACACAAAAACAAGCATATATTTGCCATTTTTATTATGTTTTTGGTCTTTTGGGTTTGTTTTTCAAGGCAAAAGGTATGTGTAAAATAGCACATACCAATACTGTTTATGTTTAGTTAAGTCTGCTTATCAAGAGTGTTAGTTAGAGTTAGAGATATGCATGAGAAATATTAGGAATAAATATGCATGATCTCTAGACGCGTTTTTGAAAAGCTCATTAGGGTTTCCTTGGTGTATAAAAGGAACCTTATGCGGCATAGTTATTAGTGATCCAATAGTGAGAAAATCTGTAACCTTTGGCAAATTATATCAATATACGTAGTTAGTTAATTGTGTTCTTCTTAGCAGTATAAGTTAGATTCCGCATAACTTATATTGTTCTTAGTCATTGTTTCTCTTATAGTTAATCTATGTTTACACAAGTTAGCTATCACCCTTAACAGGCTAGAAAGATCTATTCATTGGGATCAACAGATTTTGATAACCAAAAGGTATATTGAAAAGATTTAATATGGGTATGTTGTGTTCGACCTGTAACTTGGCGGGGCAGCACGTCGTCGTGCTTGCTGCCATGGCGGGTCGCATACTCTTTTATCCTGAGATCTTAAATTTGTGCCCAACGTTTTCTCTGAGGCGCTCTGCGTATGCTTATGGTGCACTTTGCTGATGCTTGCTTATGTTTGGGCTGCACAAATTCCTGCCTTTTAATATAAAGGTATAATCTGGTTCAGGTTGTGCTGGAATTTAGAGCTTGCATTGTTGTGCCTTTGAATTAAAAGTAAAATAAGCCCATATTCAGCTTTTCTGCTTGAATAAATATAATGTTTGAGAGCCACTTTGGTAAGATAATCTCCCGCCTTTTGTTACTAATCAAATGAAATGAAATTAAATTAAGGAAATAAAAAATAAGGGTAGGATAATGATTTGTTGGATTGTGGTTGCAGCCAACGTGGTTGTTTGATACATCAAGATACGAGTCTGTTGATCCGTTGTCCTTTAATCAGTAATGAATTGTTAGTACGTTATCCTCTTTATGTAGTGTCTATGATGGCAATGATGACCGGAAGTGGGCTATTGCTTGGCTAGGCTACCTTTGTCGTACGCAGCCGTGATAGCCCCGTCTGAGCCAAATGTACGAGACACGGCTGTCATTTTGACTGTATCTGCCACAACGAATTTTACAGATGTTTTCCTGTCTTAAAGCTTAAATGTTATTTTAAAAAGACAATGATAAGCGGAAGTGTGATATCGCTTGGCTAGGCTACCTTTATTGTACGCAGTCGTGATAGGCCATTTCCTAAAACTTCCATCTGAGCCAAATGGATGACACACGTCTTCCGTATTGTGTTTGCAACCACGGCGTGTGGTGTATGTTGCTTTCATATGTGCAGAATTGAGCCTCTTTTTAGTTGTTTGTACAAATTTGAGCTTTTGTATGCCAGTGGTATACCCACGCTCTAAGACATCGTTTTCGGGTAAAATATCATGTCTTGGCAAGGAGTTTACACTAACATAAATGGTAGGTGCTGTCATATTGATTTTGATAAGGGGCCATGATGAATTTAAACAAGTTCGATAAAGGTTGTGATTGTCCATACCTTGGCGAGGCAAATTATTAAGTTTGCAGCCGTGGTGGATGTATCCCCTTTTCTAATTTTTAACCTGTCTGAGCCTCACACCTGATTATGCCTGACTTTAACGCAGTATTGAAAATATGTCTGACTTTATGCCTAACTTTAACGCATCCATCAGGCTCTCCCAGTCCATATTCCTCACACCTGATTATGCCTAACTTTAACGCATCCATCAGGTTTATAATTGTATGTTTGAAGCAGCATAAGAGGCTGTTTAAATGGCGCAACCCTTGATATAATACACTAGATATTGATGACACAAACCTGTTGAATGCATTTTCGGGAGATCATAAATGCTTTTACACCTGAGTTACCCGAAAACCCAAAAATCACCAGCTAATAAAGGGTTCAACCTTCGAGTTGCGCATTCACCAGATGAATTACAAAGGAGAGTCAGATACTATACATATATATATAAATCTATATTGATGATTGCAATTTTCCAGTTGTCTTATTCTTATATAATAAATTTTTTTCAGGGACGAGATTCTCCTTGCATATAATCAACCACGTGAATACAACAGCGTCGTTCGCCCAATGTGCTTTAAACCCCTCTAACTAACCCGTTTTAAACAAACAGGTTAGACTAATAATATATGTGAATGCCATTTTTCCATAGAACCACCAAATGTTGATTCATATCTCTAACTAACCATTTTAATTATTGTGTTTCATATATTAGGAAGAGAATCGCCACCAGTAATCTTACCATTGGTTAACCTTTTTCCGGAAATCAGATCAATTGGAATATCAAAAGCTTAGTGAATACACACCCAGCATTGTTTTAACTGTAGCCTACAAAGGCATAGTAACTCAACCCACCCGCCAACCCGGATTCCATGGTCCAAGGTATATGCAAAAATGTTTCATCACTTTAGTTTCTATATTGTAGTTGATCATGAATTCTTCTATAAATAAACGTCCTATTGATCTATATATACTCATATAATTTTCAAAATATGGTTATTTTCTATTCATAAAGTTGACTGGGTGGGAAAGAGCGGGGTTACTAGACGTTGCAGTAGGACAGATAGTCGCTCTATCTATTCTATATTTGACCAAAGCTGGAAGCAGGGAGACCAAAAATGCAGAGCCCATAAATATAGGTTCAAATTTTTTTCTGACCAATAGGCAAGGGACAACGCAAAACTTTGAGCACAGCAATGTACTTGGCTAGCAGAGTTTTTAGTACTAATTTAAGGTACGATTTAGTAAAGAGATAGATTCTGACTTTACTTTCTGCCTAAAGTCATGCCTTGAAATACAATTCTGATTTCATCCTAGATTGTATCGTGCATTTGTCAATGATCCATGCTCTCATCAGTCCAACAGCTCCAGAACTCCACCTTTCCAATATGGTTGGGGGGGAAAGTATGCATACTTTTTTTTTTCAATATTCAATTTTGCTCGAGTGTTTATTGCTTTCATATACACGTGATCATTGGTTTAACTGCTGTGGTCTTTTTCAATATATAATGAGAATAATTATCGGGAAACCAACTTATTTGTTTACCAATGATTTGTTCTGATATAAATCTATTATACACCCAAGCCAGCAAAAAACAACTAAATGAAACAAAGATGAATCCAGAGACAATTTACTTAGTTTTTAATAATTTAAAAAAAAAGATTATGGTAATCTTCTTATAAATAAGCAGCCCATGAATTTAGTTTTTATAATTTTCTATGGTTTAGCGGAGTATGTAACTTCCTAATATATATAGTGGCGTCCCGGTGAGCAAGCATGGACAGCTTAGTGAAGGACAATGCATGCGCGGTCGTGAGGAGAAAGCAATGCCGTTAAGGGAGGAAGAAAGCATCGACCGTTTGAGAGGAGAAGACGCGGGACAAAAAAGAATAAAGATGGGACGGCCAGAGGGAAAAGTAAGACATGAGGGGACGTGTGGTAGCTCATAAGAACTTGAGAGGTATCCGTATCATCATCGACCCCATAGCGTTCAACAAATGGGTGGGTTTTACAATTATTTAAATGATTTACATTGTTAGGGTGAGAACATGCTTTGTTTACAAATTGGACGCAAGTGTACATTTTATACTATGATTACGTGTTTGCCTAAGTAGCTGGTGTATAGTTTTATACACGCAAAAATATATAATATAATATAATTCCAAAAGAGCAATTAAGAAAATTCCCTAAGGAAAATTCACTCTTAAAAGATATATATATATAATATATAATACGTATATTTAACCGGGAAGTATGATCACCCGGGTCGTTTCCCCAACGACTTGTGAAATTGAAACCTTGCTTTAGCTTGGATTGTGATTTGAATGAGAGAACAAAGTTTGATTTGTTTAACTACTAAAAAGATTAAAATAAACAAGTACTAACAATTAAGCATAAAGATAATTAATGGAAACTCAAAATTTAACTAAAAACGCGAAACGGGACACTAAAACTAAGGCCAAAAACCTAAATTCTACAAAATTAAACCTAATTTTTATTTTTCTTTTAAAATGTATTCTAATTGACTAAAAACGAAGTTTAAAAAAACTAGAACGAAAACGGAGTTAAAACGAGAGTTAAAAATTGAAAACCGAGAACGGGAACAAAACCCGTTCTTTAAAAAGTGAATTTTTGCAAATTAGACCCTACGAAAGTGAAACTAATTTTCCTACAAACTTTATAATAAAAGAAAATTTTATAAAAAAGATTTTTATTTTTCTGATTAATTTTCTATTTTTTATGATTTTTTAAAGTTTTTAAAGAAAATAAAAGATTAAAAATACTAAACTTATAGTAAAAATTCTAGAAAAAAGACAGAAAATAGCTTATGCTATATGAATCCTAGGAAAAATAAGCCCGAAGTCGTAGCTTATAAAATAAGCCACGAAATAAGCTTGACAGCTTATTTGGCTTATAAGGCCAAAGTGTGTATAAGTTTTTAATGAAAGGAAAAGGTAACGGATGAGCTATTGTAGCATGATGTTAAGACGTATGGTTGTTGAGTGTGAGGTCGTGGGTTCGAGGTTGGCAGACACCACTTTTTGCTATTTTTTATTTTTTTGAAAATTTTAAAAACCAAAAGCTAAAAACTAAAGATTATAAGTTTTTAAACAACTTTAATAAAGACTATACTAGCTTAAACTCAAAATTAAGCTCAAAAAGAGCTTGTGAAGTTCTGATTTCAGAAAGTGAGCTTTTGAACTCACTTTTGCTTGATTTAACTAAAAGCTTTGCACAAGCTTAAATATAAGCTTAAATTTCAAAACAAAAGCTGTTCCTGGAAGCTTATAATGAGCTTAAACTAATCCTAATAAGCTAGTTTAACTGAGAACACTATAAGCCATTTAGAATTTAAGATCTAAAGAGCAAATTCAGAACTAAACTCTAAAAGCTCAAAATTAAGCTAAGCTCAAATGCACAATAAGCTAAGACATAAACTAAGCTTATGAGAACTTAACAAATAACTAATAAGCTATAATTCTAGACAAGAAAATCAGATGCCACAACTTAAAATTCTAAAATGAAAAGCTAGTCTATTACTACTGTTTTTTGGCTTTTTAGAAATTTTGCTGACTTTTGAAAGCAAATTAAGCTAAGTAATTAAGCTAGAAAATGGAATACTAAGCTTGATCTATACTAAGCTATGCCTAAACTATAAGCTATATAAAAATAAGACCCTAGATCCTACAATTAAAAGCTAAAATGAAGCTCAAAAGCTCAGCAGTACTAACTGATGTTAGTACTGCTGATGCAAATTGCAATTAGCCAAACCAAATGAACAGGGTAACCTAGTGAGGTTACCTGCACTCAACACTCTTGTTGAGTGTGTACAAACACAAAACAAGCAAAAACCAAACCTTAGATGGCTTGGTTCAAAATTTGCACAAGTGAAAATCAAAGAAAAATTCCCCTGGTGCAGGAACACTAAAAATAAGCTCAAACTCTTTTAATTTTAAAAACTAACTTGTGAAAACTCTTCTCCTAATGTTTTTAAATGAAATCAAAGCTGTCTTAAACAAATTGCACAAATTCCTTTGACTTTTGATTGTCAAACAAGGTTAACCCAAACACCCCTTTAAATTGTGACAGATTTGAATAAGCTTATTAGATTAAGATCTAATGACCTAATTCTAATTACCAGATAACTAACAACTTTTAACAAGCTTAACAAACATTTTTCATTAATCAAATAAGCTATATCTAAGAATTTAAGCTAAACTACTTATTTTTGGCTTTTAATGGTTTTAGGACAGAATTGAAAACAAACTATGATCTAAACTAGTTAAGCTAAAAACAAATGATGATTAAGCACTAAGTAATAATATAAATCACAAATAAGCAATAAGATAAGCACTATTGATAAACTAATAAGCAGTTAAGCACAATTTAAGCTAGGAATGTAAGAACTTAAAAGTAAAGAGAGACTTACTTGAGCCTTAGCTTAACAAAGGCATAAATGGCTCATTGAGCTTATCTACTAGCTCTGGCTTATCCTAGGATAAGCCAGTAAAATCCTTGGGATTCCTTCCTTAACTGAATCCCCTTCCATGAGCTTATAATCCAATAGACAAGGTATTACTGTTTTAAAGGTTTAGGTAAGATTAAGGATTGTTTAAGCTCAATAATAAGCTTAAAGACTTATTAGAGCTTTTGAGAGCTTATAGGTAACAGTAGCTTAACATTTGAGAGATAAATGAAAACTTATAAGTGAAATTAAAAGAGCTTATGACAAATTATTTAAGAGCAAAACTAGATTTCATTAAAATAAAACTTGATTACATTATCTAAAGAAAGTTACAACTGCATTTTAAAGGAAATTACAATAAGCTAATTTTTAAGCTAAAAACTACCAAGCTACTCTAAAAAAAACTCGATCCCTTGTGTGTGTGAGGTGAGGGTCTTTTTATAGCTGCTGATAGAAGATTCTAGGCCTGCCTTCTTGCCCACGCTCCTTCTAATCTTCACCATCCATTTCTTCAATCATTGGATCAATGATCTCATCCGTTGGTATACTCGGGTAGCACAACGGGATTGCCAGCGTGGCAGGCAATCCGTGATTGAGACACCTTGTGTTTCTTTTAGGCATAATTTAGTGTAAAAAATGAGTCCTTTTGTGTTCTTTATGCCCATAGCACGAGTGTATCCCTTCTTGAGTGACTAAGAGGAGCCTTGGAATGTGTTTTTGACCCTGCCATTGTCTTTATGATCAACTTGGAAAGTGTCCTTGACCCTATTTCTATTTGCATTTGTTTTGGACCATGGGGTGATTTTGGGGAGGACGATGAATAGTAGAAAGGGATTGGATGCCTTTTTTTATAATGCATTGGGTAATTCGTTTTAAACTTTAGGCATTTGGCATTTTAAGTCCCTGTGTTTGGTTTATAAAAGGTGTAGAGTGAAACAACTTTCATAAATGGCAACATTGGTCCTTGTGGTTATATAAAAATGGGTTTGGGCCAAGGATTTGGGCTTTGGACTCCAGGTATTATCCCCCAATGGATATCCTTTATGGCCCATTTTAAAAAAAAGGTATGGTAATCTTCTTATAAATAAGCAGCTCCATGATTTTAGTTTTTATAATTTCAATGGTTTAGCGGGTATGGTAATCTTCTATATATATAGGGCGTCTCGGTGACAAGGCATGGTCCGCTTAGGAGGACAAGGCATGGAGCGGTCGGGAGGAGAAAGCATTGGCCGTTAAGGAGGAGAAAGCATCGACCGTTTGAGAGGAGAAGACGCGGGACAAATAGAATAAGGCATGGGAAGACAGGGAGGAGAAGACATGGGACGTGTTGGTAGCTCATAAGACTTGAGAGGTATCCGTATCATCATCGACCAGGTCGACAAATGGTGGTAGGCGTCACTCTCTCATTCCTTGCTGTTTTCCGTATTTCAATCACATATATATTCCCTGTAGTGCAACTATTTGAGATAGTCATATCTGAATAATGCTATCTGTGTCACTTCTTTACCACTCATTACCCTTTTCGCAGGTTTACAACTTTATGCCAATCCTTCAACCCACTATTACATTAATCTAGGCATTCCTGACATTCAACAGTCTTTGGCAGAGTAAGTAATGCAAACAATAACAAAGATCCTTTTTCTGTATACATAGGTCAATAAAAAAATGAAAACATGTACCTGAATCATTGTCTTAAAATATTAATCAGGTACATAGAAAAGTTTAGCTTGGAATTCTAGAGTTGTAGCAGCGTCAACGACAACATGATTGCATATTTTGAGATGGGAAATTAATTAAATTATAAACACAACCAAGAGATGGTACGCCTTACCTGTTCCATTCTTCTTAACATCCGTGCATGTACATGTGTATTCGTAAAAACACTCATGTCTTTTTGTCTGATTTTGGTGGTAGACTTAGAATGTGTGTGAGGTTTTCTAGATACACAGCATTTGTTTGTTATAATGCTCAATTGACTAGGAGTACCAGTTGCACACCAACTAACCATTAGGTGTTAAAAATCTAATATTTTACTACTTGAAAACGCATCAATCTGATAAAAACCTTCAAAATGAGATCTCCATTTTAGCTTTGAATGATTTTTTTGGTTTACCAGCTTTACATTTTCGTTACTGCCTCAAACTTTGAAGGTGTATATTGAAGAGGAGGACATGATTGGTGTTTGTGGACTGTGGAATATTTTTGCATTTAGGGTTGTTACAGGATCGGACCATCAAGGCGAAAAAGCTTCTTGAACTACCTTAGCTGCCAATATATCGTACTACGAAATACTATTGCTATCGGTTGTCGAAGGTTCTATAAGTGTGTCAACTTCCTACTAACAACTTAGTATCCATCGTCGAAGGTTCTATAAGTGTTCGTAACATGTGGAAGCGTACATTGGTCGAAGGTACATTAGAGTATGAACTTATATAGTACCTGTTAAAATAATATGTTGCCTCGCTTTTGTTCAATGAATGTTAATTTTCTTTTGATTTTCTGGCAACGTTTTGTTAAACTGATAGTTCGGTTGGACAAAGGAATGATATCTTAGGACACTTTCAGTAGTCGAGTAAAGACCATTCATAAAGACCGGCTAGGTGCACCAGAAATGAGGAAGGCCGACGAGTGTCCAAGAGTAGAAGAGAATTTCTATGCAAACCCGTTTCCTGGGTGCATTTGCCATGGTTCTAATCTACTGATGGATCGAAGACCTAACCAAAGAGGAGCCGCATCATAATCACGGAAATATACATTTTTGAATGGCCTGGTTGTATACCACACACATATGTACTTAGTATTTAATTGGTTGTTTATACTTCGACACAAAATTTTTTATTTTTATACTTGAAATTAGCAAGTTTCAAAAACTAGGAAAATATTGATTTAGTCGTCATACTTTTTACGCTATCTATACATGAATATATGCAATTATGTTTATTCGGTCTAAGAAATGCCTTGCCTGCAAACATGAGTTACCAGCATTAGTAGACATCGAGCAAGTATGAGTGATATGGTTGAATGTGGTTCGTTAGGTCACTTGAATTCAGGTATGGATGCTAATGAAAATGAGGATTGATGGTAAAAGTTATGGTTTATAAGATAAGCCTAAACTCTTTCGGTTGTCACCTCGCGCTCCACTCACGCTCCGCAATCAAGCGGGCTAACACACTGTACTATCATAGTTGATCGAATCTTCATAGCCGAGTTACAATACCCGACAACTGATAGTTATGTATTTTTAAAAAACTATTTCCGCAAATGCTTTTACAGACGTAAAACCCCGCGCTTCACAGCAGAGCGCGGGTTACAAACCTCGTTAGTCTAAAAATTAATGGTTGAATACTTGAGTTAATTTTGGAGTTCAAAGAGATGGATTTTGGAGCTATGAATTAGGTCTCATCTTATCACCTTTATATAGTAAACAAATTTGGTCATCTCTTTATTTGAAGCCTTTAGCCTCCATGCACTTGTCAGCCTTCTAGCTTCTTACACCTCTCCTTTACCCTCCAATCAGCTATTAAAACAATAATAATAAATTATATCTTCTACTACCTAACCATAAAAACAAAATTATTTCAAAACTAATTAAAAGTTTCTAGGATAAAATGTCCCTGCAACAAAGGTTAAATCAGGAGGAAAAATAGGTTACGATGTCCTTGCAACCCACCTTACATTTAGAGACTAAATGGATAGGTATACATGCAACGTCGAAAGGCAACACCTTATGCGTCCGTCACAATAGTGACGAATCACAACAAAGATACATGCCCAGACTTAAACGAAAAGAGATGTAACGGAATTATGCATTGAAATATTCCTGTTGTTAATCTGAAACAAACTTTTTTAGATATGAGATATGATAGGAACTCATAAAAGAGATACCAACATTAGTTAACAAAACCATCCAGTTTTTTTGTAAATCTGTGATGGTTGCTATGGTTTACTATTTGGTTAAGAGTATTATTTAGACAGTGAAAAGGTCATGGGTGACTCATGATTGCGTCTATACACTTTCATGCCAGCTGGCACCCAACATTTGATTTTTTTTACTTTTTTTATGTATTTGTTAACTTAATAAAATTATTTGACACTAATTATTTTACCAATTTTATTACTACATGGTACATGATATGGAGGACTATTAAACGATATCAAGCATAAACTAAATAAAAGCATGGGTTGTGCTTTTGCATAGCCATTACACCCCCGTCTAAAGTTGGCTTACATGGCTTAACATTCAAGCGTTAAACACTATTACGTCTTCATCGTTTCACGTGTTAAACCAACAATTTAGATATGGTTTGGTCACTTTCTTGACCGAATCAAATTTTGGTTATTTGTGTGTGTGAGTGTACTGTTGGGGCATGATATTATTTAGTTGGTGTATGTTTGTGTCATGGGTTTGATGACAACCAGGTTTAGTAGTAGGTTTGATGATAAGAATGTATGGTGATGCGGTGTTAATGTAGACTGGTAAGTTTAGTCGTCATTACATCTTGTTTAAAAATCCTAAGCCCGTTTATCTCGTTAAATCCTAATTTGGTTTCTCTCATTCAATTCTAAGTACGCACGTAACTTTAATATTGAAACTTATATGGTTATAGCGCCTTTTATACCTTAATTATCGCTTAACACGTGTAGTCTTTATGTTTTTTTAAAGTATAAAAGTAAATATCCATAGTTCATTTTAAGAAATAAGTGTTATTTTCTTTATATAGTATAAAATTTTTCGTTCATTTTTTTTGTTTTTTATGTTATTTTTTAAATTAAAATTTGACGATTGACACTACGTCACATTTGAGATAATTATAGCTAGTTATAAAAAACTTGTACAGAGCACCTAGACTTTTTTTGCACACGAGTGACAATATTAGTAAAACGTATTATATCACCGCACAAGTTTCTTTCACTGAAATCTATTCGTTTACGTCCTTACTTTTTGACTCAAGTTTGACTCAAAACCATAGTACTTCCTCACTTTGATATCTAACTAAGTTAACAAGGCTAATTAGATCTGCTAAAAAGATTTACAATTAGACTTACTTTATTTACTTTTTGACAAGTGTTATATACTAATTTTCTTTTATTATTTTCGTTATTAGTTTTACGCTTGTATCAATTATATTTGTAAGCTTAAAGTTATCTTTAAGTCTATCAGGTTTGGTTACAAATTATTTTTAAAATACATATAACTGAAAATAAATATTAGGAAATCTACATTAATAGAGGTAATAAATGACAATAGACAAAGTCTAACTTTCATTAGCTACTCTACCCGTCACATAATAAGTGTCAGCTTTAAATAAGTACAAAGCTTTAGAGAATATCATGCATTAACTACACTTTTCACTAATCTAATATCATTTCTTTCTACTAAAACATTTTCTCATTGGTTGAAATGTAAAGTGGACATCTAATTTTGAACATCTCGAAATAACAATGTGAACACTTATTATGAGACAGTGATAGTATTTAAAATTGAAATGTCACGTCAGCTTTGGCCCATAATATACTATAAATAGCAAGTCGCTCACATTTTCCATGCATATTCCCCTACTTCTTCACTACTCCACACACACTATTTCACACTCAATCTGACACACATAAAAACAACTATGAAACGATCTAGAATAGCTCGATCACAAGCTCAACTTGATAACAAAGCTACCATCGTCAATCAAGTGTCGATGACGGTGGCGCCACAGTCATATTTAGAGATTAAAGCTCAGAGTATTGAGGTAAGCTCATCGACAGTGAAAAATGTAACGAATCAACTCGCTCCACCTCGACCACAACAATCGTTTATGTCGTTATGTAGCAACTTCGTTATCGGAAGCGGTTATACGCGACTTCCATTGGCGTATCTTGATATATGCAACTACTATAGAAAAATGATTAGACCAAATAGTGATAGTTATATGAACGGGTAGATTAGCTATCTTAAATGAACTTTTATATTTAAGGTTCCATTTTTATATACAACTAAAGTACTTGTGCTTTCGAATGGTTTTATTTTGTGAAAATGTGTAGGGGATTGGAAGCGTATTGTTCGCCTGCTTTGTCGTGATGAATTTAATAAAATAAAGATGGAAGTAGAACAGGAATGATCAACTTTCAGATATATCGATGGAAGATGAAGTAAATGATTGAATTTTGTGTCGTGAATTTTATATGGTTTAGTATGATATAGCATGGTTTGTTGTTTACTTATTTTTTCATGCATAAGTGTGTTGTTTTTTGATCTACTAGATTATGTTTTTTGCCATGAAAATAAAGGCTCATTTATGTTGGCCATAGTTTAAAAATAAATAACTTATAAACCGTGACATATGTGCGAATGTCAACAACCAAATATTGTATTATAAGGAATGTAATAACTACCACGCTTTATGCAGATTTGTATTCAATGTTATTTGGTTTCAAAAGATTACAAAAACCAGAAAAGCCAAGAATATATGTTTCATAGAAAAGTTGATACCATATAAAAGTTTATTTCGTAAAATATTTTGGTTTATCTATCTCCTCTTAATAGTTTATGTACAAAGACTTGATTATTATGGAATTTTAAATCTTTTATTTTGTGTATTATTTCCTTAATTTTATACAACTCGGATATTCAAAATTTGGTCGTTTGAAACATGAAAAGCTGAAATTTTGAAATGATTTCAAAAGTTTCAGATTTCACGATATCGAAAGTAAAAACATATTGTTGACATTAAATATTCACTAACTAGGTAAGATCCGGAGGTCGAGGAGGATAGAAATGAAAGGTAGCCATATTAGATTAGATGAGAGAAAAAGAGGCGTTGATGTGTGTTGTGTTTAGAGAGTATGAAGATCACTCACATACACCTTGGTGAAATGTTACAATGAATCCTCACCCTCCTATGGAAGTATAGGAGGATATTTATTAGCCAAGACACATCTAACTTATACATTATATCATAACTAGTCCCTGTGTGTCTTGCCTTTAGTAAACTAATGTAATTCTATATAAGTCTTCATATTTTAAAGCTAACAATCTTCTTCTAATAAGTAGACATATAGAATTACTTACAATGTTCCTAACAAGTACAATTACAATAGAAATAAAGTCTTTGAACGCGCTGAAGATGTCTTCTGAGTTCTTCTGGTCTTGATACTTGTACTCCAAGCTGCGCTCGCGGCATGAGTCAGTTCTTCTCTACTTGTTCAGGAACCATTTTAGTATGCATGAGTTGAATTGACTTCCCCTAATCCATGTAGCATGTCTTGAAAATCTTTCTTCATAGACTCATTTTTGGCGAAGTTTGTGAATCAGTTTCCCTCAAACCAACATCCGTATCTTAAGCAGATTCTGAAATTGTGTGTAGAAGTATAACAGTAGATGAGAAGCAGAGAAGTAGAAGTAGAAGCCAACCACACTAAATAGAACTGCTTCTATACTGTTTCATGTCATTAGGTCTTGATGAATATCTGTTCAGGGGAACATGCAAGAAATCAGCAACGATTCTTCTCACGTATGCATAATACTTCACACAAACCATACTAAGTAAAGTAGTATATACTACTTCCCCCTAGAAGTTGACCTGATATCATCAAAGTACACGTTTTCCCCCATGATGGTTTCGAACTTTCGAAAGGCATCTTTATGTGTCATGATCCATATTCAAGGAAGTTTTCGTCATAAGCAGAAATTTGATAAGTTGGTTTTATGATAGTCGTTGAAGAAACTTTGAAATTTTGTTAGACTGGGTGAAGTACATTTGTTGTTTTGATACGCATCAGTGATATCCGTGAGAGTTAACTGATTACATTCCTCAACTTTTTAAAACTCCTTGGCTAACCGCCGCGTACTACCTCGTATTCTGTCGGCCATCTGTTATGACCACATGATGAAGTAAACCCGATATACCAAACTTGAAACTAAAGTAAAATCCCCCAAATTTGTTACTTAAGCTTGCACTGTTATTGATTGAAGAACGGTGCAAGATTAAATCTCTAAGTACCCTATACCCAACATCAAAAGTATAAGAAGTACCACACCTCTTGAAACTATCCACATTAGCATCTGCGTGTGACACTGAGCACTATAAAGATGTAACTCTTTAAGTGATAGTTATAAACTGTACTACTACAATAAATGCCATCAGGACATCATTGGTATAACTAGATATTCCAAGTCTTATATTCATCGGCTGTATTACTGTGATAATAACTGTTAAAGCAATTTGATTAGTCATCAATGATTAGAGAGATTTAAAGAAAAGGGTAGAAAAAGTACAAGGAAAGTCTGATGAAATAAGTAGACGCCTTTAATGAAACCCACTTTCAATCTTAAATAAGGGGTTACAAATTTTCAAATTGTGATCACTTGTCATTCATTAATTCGAATCAATAGGCGTTTGTCATTTCTAGTGAATTTGTTAGGATTGTTTATTAGCATTAAATATTGTGTTTGCTTTGGTGTTTGTTTTTGTTTGATCGAAATGACATTCAACGTGATACTTGTTGCTCCAAATCGCGTAGTGATTCATTAAGTTCAAAATTTCTGAATGTGCTCAAATCGCCTAATTTGCGAACTCAATATGCCTATTTAACGAAAGGTCAAATAGCCTTATAGCTTTCTCAAACCGATGTTCATCTTGATCAAATCACCCGGAATAGGTTTGACAACCTCCTGAAATTATGTAGGTCAAATCACGGGAATGCTTTGATTAAAATCGGGATGGATATTACCTACTCAAACCGCCTTGTGCTATAAGGTCAAATGCCTAAACCTAGCTCAAACTGCGGAAGGCTCACTCTAAATACCGCTGAGAATCCATAGGTCAAACGTTCCTATAATGGTAACTCAAACCATGGGACTTTGGAGCTCAATCGCTCTTCCTAGGAAACTCAAATCACAGGAAAGACATGATCAAACTGCCTGATTCATCAGGTACAAAAATTGTTGTCCTTATTCTTCTATTGATTTTTCGTCGACAAAAAAACATAGATAAGCTAAATAGCGTTCGAAAAATAAGCAGATTAGCACAAAATGAAACAAATAGAAGATCAATGAGATGATTTCCGCTAAGAAATATTTAGTGTTTTATCGCGAAAATAAGCATAAACGCAAAAAATAAGCCTACGACATGAAATATCAAAAAAGCTCAAAAAAGTTTCTGGTTACCCAATTAACCTACGAAACCAGATTGAAAATCCTTAAGCTACTACACTATTATATAAAAAAGGTTGCGGCTTTTTAAAAAGTAAGCATAAACCAAACACCTTGTAGCTTTTGGCTTAAAAATAAGCACAAAATAAGCCATATACACCCACGAAACACCATAATAAGCAAACAACAAACACAAAACGCCCTTGGTTAGCTCTGATGCCACTTGTTGACATTAAATATTCACCAACTATGTTGAAAACTAGAAGGGGGGGGGTTCAATAGTTTTCTTGTACTTTTCAAACTTTTGTTATGATCTTATGTGAAGTTTACCCGATATTGATGTTTAGTATATGAAATATAAAACAAGTAAAGTAAGAGTTAGAAGAATTTAACCGAGACACAAGTATTTATAGTGGTTCGGCTACAAGAACACATTCCTTTCCCTACTCCACTCCCTGAGTCACCTACTCGAGAGTTCGTAAACACTAGTCACCAATCTCCTTTATCTGGCAAAGAAGCCTCACAATGTTGCTTATGCCTTTAACGGTACAAAGATAAATACCGAATTCTTCACATGCGCGACTGATAGCTCTAACCCAACAAACTCAATACTTAATTTACAATGATTATGAATAAAACTACAACTACAAAATGATGTACAAGATTCAACAATTTGATCTTGAAGATGCTATAGAGATGCGAAACAAGATTCTTAGAACTTGATCGTCTCAAAAAGGGTGTTTGGCAATTTCTTGTTTGAAGAGAATTACCTACAAAATGCTAAAAGAAACTATGCAAGAATAGAGATAATGATTAGTGGGTTAGAGAATTTAAGCTGGAGAAGGGTGAGGAAAACATGAAAATTGGCTTGGTATTTATAGCCAAAAATTGTACTGTAGCCCGGTTCTGCCAGTTCTGTTGCAGAACAGAACCGGCCAATATAGTCGAAACATGAACGAGCCACCAGTAACACAAGACAATCGATTTTGATTTGCAAAATCTTGAGAGATCATGTGTAATCTTGTAAGATTACCCTAAGATATGCTGCAAATAATAATGTTATACATGATGTAAATAATGGTTTGCATATTTTATTTGTATTTCAAGGTAATGCCAAAAATGGAAAAGTAACAACTTTAGTATTTTACTTTCATATAGATTTTACTAATTGTTATCAACAAAACATGAAAAGATCGTAAAATAAAATAAACTTTTTATCTGTTTATTTTTATTAACAATCTCCTCCTTTTTGTTGATGACAAAACTAAAATCTAATGGAAGTAAATTAGTTAAAATGAATTTGTTTTTTTGATTAAGTTTTTTTTGAATTCATTTAACGTCTGTTTTTCCATATGTTTGATTTACTTCCCTTTCTCCCCCTTTTTGTCGAAATAAAAAGATGCAAACATAGGAAGGTATCTAAGTTGGAAATGTTAAGCGTAAGTGTGGAAAGCTCCCCCTTGAAGGGTGCTAAATATGCCAAAATTTGCTGCAAGAAAATGTTAGTCATAAAGAAAAATGTGCTCCCCTTGCTTTAGAAGTACCTACAAAAGAAAAGTTAGAAGCCACAAACTAAAAGTGACTAGTGTAGAACCGACTTCGACATTTTTGTTCCTTGAATGGAACTGGCTTTGAAGCCCAATCGAACCGGCTGACCAAAAAGTCAAACTTGCGGGTTTTCTAAGTACAGAAGAAGAGAATTTTGAGCAAAAAGACATATAATACCGACTGGGGAGCATAATAAGTGACATGTAGAAACATTGATTAATTTGAAATTACAATTTTTCTTAATAAGAAGGACAAGGATGATTCGTAACAAAATACGATTTATTCTTATTTCTAAGATCCTAATCTAGTAATTTTGAGAGAGAACATTAAGACGGTCTAGGATGTGATTGAGAATGAATCGCATTTCATCCTGAAGCTTGTCTATGATAACTTGGGTTTGTTCGCAATGTTCACAAAACATTCTCAATGGTAGCAAAGAAGGAAATAGGATTGTGGGTCCTAATGGCGAGATAGTGGCGGAATTTTTGAAGGGAGGATTTTGGGGAAGTTAGAAGTTGAGGAGACAATGGGGGAAGAGAAGGTTCCATGTTCATAATAAGGGGTAGAGGAGGTCCCATAGCCGGAATAGGTGGAGGTTCATTGGCCAAGCGCTCAATGGAATCAAATGATGGTCTAGGTGGTGGGGGGTTTGTTGTTGGAGATGGAAGGTCTTCTAGTATGTCAAAGAATTTTTAAGGAGAGGTAGGAGGAGTGGAAAACAAGAGTTTGGTGGGATCTAAGCTTATGACTAGTGGTGAGGAGTGTTTGGATGGTTGGGTTGGAGCCGGTGGAGGAGACGTCAAGGTTGGCGGTGTTGTCTTTGGAGTAAGTAGAATTTTGCTTGGTGTGATTCCTGGAGATATTATGGGGGAAAGCGATGGTGAGGCATTTGGACTTGATGGAGGAGCCGATTGATAATCGGTGGGTGGTGGGAGAGGATGATAAGGAAGGGACACCAGTCGAGGGTTGGAGAAGCAACATGGACGAACACTAATCCTAGCAGTGCGCTTAAGGTTAAGCTTCTTTTCATTAGGCAATTTTCAAGTTCTTTTTAATAAGATAACTAGTGTTTGGAATAAGCTTTTATAGAAAAAAATTTGAGTTTTAATTCATTGCTTGATATGATGGGAAAGATCTAATGATTAGATTTACCTAGAGTCAACTTCTAAACCCCTAGGACTGATAGGTTTGATTTGGAGGGGAATGATTGTGGTAAATATTAGAAATTCGAGTTTAAATGTACTGCAGTACAGTGTTGCCGGTTCTGCCGGTTCTGATAGAACCGGCTTTAAAAGCCAAGGGAACTAGTTATCTGAGAAAGAAAAAAATTATAAGATATGACGTTGGAGGTGAGGTTATCTCGAAAAAAAATTAAAAAAATTAAAAATAGAAAATAGATATATTTGAGATAACCCAAAGTCTCCTTATTTTGATGTTGCTTCAATTGAACGTGTTTGAAACGACGTTCAAGAGACAAATGAGATGCAAATGAGAGAAAAATGTTTTTATTTTTGTATTAAACAATGCAGAGAGAAAAAAATGCGTTCGGGTTTTGTTTGATAAAAGATGAGAAAAGAAAAAAATATAGCGTACACACACACACACACACACACACACACACACACACACACACACACACACACACACATATATATATATATATATATATATATATATATATATATATATATATATATATATATATATATTGAAGAAATTCCCGAGCGTTAATTTAAAAAGATTTCTAGACTCAGAGAGAAAGAAAAAGGTTTGGAAATCTACCTTTAGGTGTTAGGTTCTATGAGCCCGAGACCTAGTCTAACAAGATTGAAGGATCCACATTTGAGAGGTTTGGTTAGGATATCGGCTATGTTGTCTTCAGAGGAGACCTTTTTGATGGAGATATTTCCCTTTTGAACATTGTCACGAAGGAAATGGTGTCGGATTTCTATATGTTTGGTGCGAGAGTGTAGGACGGGATTTTTACTTAGGTCAATGGAACTTTTATTGTCACAAAGGACGGGTATATCATCTAGGTTTATGTCATAATCTACAAGAGCTTGTTTCATCCATAAGGTTTGTTGACACGCTTTTCCGACGGAAACATATTCGGCTTCGGTGGTTGAGATGGCTAGGTGGGTTTGTTTTTTAGAGAACCATGATGTGAGGCAACATCCCATAAATGTGCACACACCACTTGTGACAACCGTGACTTGAGCGGGTTAGTCAAACCGTTAGTATTGACTTGAACATCATTATGTGCTATAATAATTATATGTTTATGTGTTCTTATGTGAGTTTGGTTATCAATCCGTGAGCGTGATCGTCTCATTGTGATGGAATTTATGGTTGGTATGGGCATTTCGTTTTGTTCACATTTTAGTGACAATGAAAATGATGGTATAATTCTATGTGTGTACGTATTTTATGTATATGTATACGTATTTATATCTTTAAGTGTTGGTAGTTAGTAAAATTGAAATGTTAGTTTAGTAAATATAGAAATTAGAACTTAGTTTTAATAAGTTAGTAAAATAAAATTAGAAATAAATTTATTTTTAGTCATTTAAAACTAGTTTTATTTTAAAAGGATGTCAAAATAAATAAAGGTTTTTATAAAAATATCAAAATTAAAGGGTAATTATGTTAATAATAATAATTAAAAAAATAAAAAATATATATATTAAAGGGTTAGTCGCCGGTTAGGAAAAGAAAAGAAAAAAAAGGAAATTGAGTCCTAATCTAGTTAGGAAAGTATTTTAGGATTATCTTAAACCTTATTGTAAAGCCTATAAATACCAAAAACCCTCCTCCCCTTGTATTTATGTTGTTCCAGCCGAATTTCTCAAGGAGAGAATGTTTTTTATCAAGAACAAGTTGGTGATCTTGTGTATCAAGATCAAGGTTTTATGTAATTCTTAAACCCTTTTTAATTAATCTTCTTTAGTTTTCTTATAACAATTAAGTGATGGAATTAGGGTTTATTTATATTTTCTGTAAGTCAAAGTAATTAACTTAATTAGAAGTGATTAGGGATAAATTATAAGCGTTTTGGTGTAATCGGTTAGGTCTAGAACGCGTTAGACTAAGAATTTGGTTTGAGCAGAATTTTAGGACAGGTTGTTTGAAGGATATCTCAATGATGGTAACGTGATTTTTGATGAGGCTTATATCCATTGATAAGTTCAGAGAGTCTAGTTTCCAAAAAGTCCGGCCCCGAAAGGTTTTGAGTTGAAAAGTTATTCAAATAATTTTTGCAAGAAAAGTTGTCAAAACAGTAAATTCGGGTCAGATTTGGGTCTGATTTCAGGGAGTAAAACCCCTACTTAAAATTCAAATTAGGGTTAGCCAAAAATCAGAGGTCTTATTTTAGGTGTCTATTAACTCCAGTTTGAAGGGCTAGCGTTAAAACATTTTCTAAGTATTTTTAAGGACGTCAAACTTTTTGGTGTGCGTTCATATCCGAATCTAAGTACTTTGTAAAGATGAATTTTTATAACATAGTTCCACTTAGTATTATTTTTTCTAAACAATCACAGTAGCTCACAACTTATTGCGGAGCTATGGGATGTAAGGAGAACCATCAATTAGGTGTTTTAGTATTTTATTTGTGGTCATGAAGTGACTATAAAATTCAGCCAGAAACTGTGAAATTGGAAGTTAATGAATAAGGTCATATAGGGTATGAAAATGATATGGGAGATGTATCTAAAGGATTCTAAACTTAGTGTAAGGTTTAGAAGTCCATCATATGATTGTTACATTGGCTTGGGCATTTATCCTAACCGAGTGTAACTTGTGCTTTTGTTGTGTTTAGATTTTGTGCAAGATTTTGGCATCAAGTGAGTTTCATAGTCCCATTTTACTATGTTTTCTTGGGATGGAAATGATGCAAAATATGTTTTGAAATGTTTTAATTGCTGTGATTATGTAGTTTAATTGACACATGGACTTTTATGTAACTATTATATGTTATGTGCTAAATGTTGTGTGTTTTGGATCGGGGGTAACGTTCCTACCTATTATGACTTCGAGTGATGATTCTACCCATGACTTTGATATGATGACTTCGGGTAATGTTCTTACCTATGACTGTGAGGCTTTGGGACTTGGATCATGGTATACGTTCCATCCTAGATTTGGTTGTTTTTGGACGAATACATGTTAGCATGTATAATAGTTAGCTTAACTGTCCTGCCATGTTTTGTTTTTTTATAATCACAGTAATTTATTTAAAGCTTGAATTGTGTGTCCTAAACCTATGACTCTTACCAACCGTTGTGTTGACATTGTTAAGCATCATTTTTAGGTGAGCATGTTGAGGGTTTTGAAGCTAAAAGTGGCTAGAGAGACGTTAGGATTGCATATGGATTCTATCTTTTGATTTTCGTTTTGTACTTGTTTATTAGATTCTTCTTGAATGCTGTTTGATTTCTTAGGTTTGTGAGTCATGTTAAGTCTATGTATTAATGAGACCCTTTTTCATAAATGCAAGATTCCTTTGTTCTCAGTATTGTCATGACACATCGTGTCTTTTATATTTAGTTATGCATGTAGTGATTCTCTATTGTTGACACCATTGTGTTGTGATGATATCCATGAAGTTACGCCTCGTGTTTCCGCCTTGGCGGGGTATGACAGATTGGTATCAGAGCCAAGTTTATAGAGAAGTAGGTGGTTGAACCTAGACAACCTAAGAGTCCTTCATATAGTTGCATTTTAGGGCTTAAGTGTTTATGTACGTATCTACTATACTTTCTCGCTATTCGAAAACTTTAATTTTTCTTCATTTGTCTACTACTATATTAATAATACCATTATATATTGTGTATATATATATATATATATATATTTTACTTCCACATTATTGGGATCTAATAGTATATACCCTTCCTTACTATTTTGGTCATGTCTCTCTCTAACCGTAATAGAATCTATGTGTTTAGCTATCTAGGCGTTTTTGTATTCTTGTTTTCTTTGAGTTTTATTTCGACCCATGGGCTACTCGATAGCTTATGATTCAAAAGAGGAGCCAATTAAGGAGGAGCCTCTCGAGGAACCGAATGAGTACTACAGAAAAAACTAGGGGCTAATGCAACACTTAAATAGCAACACTTTAAAAATATGTTGCATTTTAAATGACAATGGTTATAAGGAAACATTTTAATGAGAAGTGTTGCATGCATATAACTAATGCAACACTTTTTTAAAATGTTGCAAATGTTATTAGATAAAGGCAACATGTTTAATAAGCAATGCAACACTTCATTAAAAGTTTTAAATTAGTTTTTATGGAAAGACATCATGTTTTATACGTTGCATTTACTTAAGGTTAAATTAAACCAATAGTTTAAATTGCTAATGACATATATTTATTTATCATAGAAAGGCGGAATACAATATGGACAACATAGAAATTTTAGAGGTTTGATAAATCGTTCATTCGGGGTTATCGGTTCGGGTATTTCGGGTCGGGTCAATTCTAGTTCGGGTCAACCCGAATATGAGTAAAATATAAAAAAAGAAATTTTGTGCTCTTTTCAATATAAAATGTATTAAAAAAATATTATTCGGGTAGACCCGAACCCGAGTTAGCAAAAAATTTCATACCCGATACCGGCCTTATTTAGTAATCAGGTTGCTCGGGTTGATACAATAAACCGAATAAAATTTTGAACCCGAGTAACTCGACCCGAATAGGTTTAATCGGGTTCGGGTCGAGTCGGATTTTTTGACATGTATTGTTTATAAAGAAATCAAATTACCAATATTTGTAATTAAAAAATAAACTTCTTTATACTAGTCCAATTTATTTGAAAGTATTTTTTAAATGTCTCCAATTTTTATAGTGCAAATTTTTTTTTTAAAAAAAAGAAGAAAAAGTTTAAGCTGATGAACAACTTTCCGCCCAAAATCCCCAATTCTACGATTGATGAGCTTTTTTTCCTCAAATCATTTTTACCACTTCCATAACATTTTATAATCCCTCCTAAAGTGGCGTTTCTTTTCCCCTAATACAATTTCCCTCCAAGTATGTATTTATTCTAATTGGTATATAGCTTATCCATCATAGTGCATCAATCATCCCTTAATCCATGCTCGAATGTTCTTCCAGCTTGTCTAGTTTATACCGACAAGCAACAGGTAATTGATTCATTTTTAAGTATCATGAACTATATTATATTAGAAATTGCATATGAAAATTTCTTTTGGTGATAAGATATTTTATTGTAGAAATTGAGTGCCAAGTATCAATTAATTTATTGCATATGTTTCTTAGCTCTTTGTAATCTTGTATATTGCTTAACATTAATTATATGTACGAATTTCTTTTATTCATAGATGGAATATCTATTAAAATGACCCATTATATTTTTTTGAAAAACACCAAGTGTTGAGGAAATCCCATAAGAGAAGTTGAGTCAATAGAGCTAGAACTTATTTAAATGTATTCAAATGTTGCTGATGGCATTATGCTTGTTTGTCTCATTATGTTTCACACTTGTATAACTCTCTCTATTTGCCTAATATGTTGCGGCAACTTTTAGTAAAATACTACGTGCATCTCTATTTGCCTAATGTGTTGTTACTATATGCAATGTATGAGGTTGTGCCTTTTTTTCTCATTCACAAATTAGATTCTTGAAAGCTATCTTACTCACTTTATGTATTTCAAGTTTTAATATTTGATGTTTACTACATTTAGTGGATCAGATTACACTATGGCATTTAGTTATTTCTAATAAAGGGTTATATATGTTTTATTTTTCAATAACTATTAGATAAAAACTATATAAGTGTTATCTTCTAATAGCTATGCACATACTTGAAAATTGATACGACTGACATTAACATAATGTTTATTATTGGTGCTAAAATTTTAAAACGTCATTGATGGGAAACAAACGAATGCATAATCAAGGTGCCCAAGAAATTTTGACTGATTATGAGAGGAGTAAAATGTTGAAGGTCCAGGAGAACCAAGAAAGATTACGAGAGTTGGGAATCGCCAAGTCTTTGACAAGTTTGGCAGTAGCTTAAAATACAAAGAAAAGGCAAAAGAAATCTAAGGTTACCAAGATGTAGAGTACAACCCTGAAGATTTATTGTGAGAAAAATTACCAAGAAGTTTCTACACATGTTACCGCTTTAATAAAGGTAACAATATTAGAAATCTTTCAATGTGCCAAGTTTTTTCATAAATGGTAAAATAGATAATGTCTAAGTAGGACAAACCCTTCCCAACAAGATATATCAGCTATCAAATGAATATCAGCACCTATAGAAATATCAGCAGGCGCGGACCAATCATCATACTCATATCTCAGATATAAATCATTACTCCTTACGGAATCCGTAACACACTCTGAAACACAGACTTTATCATTAATATATACTTTTTTGCACTCCCAAAATCCAATATTAGAGTTCATATTCTGAAAGCAATCCATGCCATCTGAACTAATGACAAAAAACTTAGAATTCCTACCATTGAAGTCATCCAGAATTAGTCTATGAACCATCAGAAATAGCCCAGACATGCCCAATCTAATTATTCCAAACAATGGTGTACACAGTATAATGCTTATCAATCCAAGAAGCAAGACCAGAAAACATACCAGACGAGCTATAAACTTCATCATACTATAAATCGTTAGCATATAGGGAAATCACAACAAACATAAGGCCAACCAGAGAGAAAATAACTCTAAGCAAAATGAACATGGAACCCACATACTTGAAACAAGGTAGAGCAGGACACCACAAACACCAGATTAATTTTATCATTGTGCCAATTTGTACAACTTTTCTCTTAATGATAAACTTGAATGTGTCATAGCTACATCGTCGGCATTATATTGCGCCAATGTCTTTAAAGCACAACTTGATGGCCCTAACTTGGAAAAAGCAGGTTAACTTGATTTACATAACCACATTTTTGCAATTTTGTTGTTTAAATGTATGTATTCTAATTGTTGCTTATTATGTATATTGAATATTACTCATAGCTATTCCGACTTCAAGGAAAAGTGGCCCAACAATGATGCACGATATTCATGTACGAATGTCTGATGCACGTGAGAATATCAATTGCAAATTTGCAATGAATATGGACAACCTGTTGGCCCTGTAACTAAGGAGAAAGATACAGTTGGTAAGTTCTCTCGGTTTTTAGGCACAATAGCTCGTACATACAGTTATGCGCCTTTGACCTGTAGTTCATGGCGAAAAGTACCTCATAAGGACAAGATGTGGGAATATGTACTGGTAAACTTTTAAACCTTGTTTATATACCCTTTATTAATGAATCTTTTTCTTCTTTTACAAATTAGATATTGTGCGATCAAGTACTACCAGTTTAGAAGCTGAAAATAGTCAACATGCTGATAAGTACAAAAAGCTTGAAGAGATTTATGAACGGAAAATTGTTGAGTTAAAAGAGGACAATGAAAAGAAACTAGAACTGATGAGAAAGGAATTTGTCAACGAGCGTGCCAATTTAGTTGAAGACACGGTGCGAAAGATCTTAGAAAAACTACCTCCTGGAGTAGCTCGCATGGTTCTAACATAAGTGATTATCTCTTTTGGTAAAAGGTGTGTTATGTACATGTATCACATGTTTCTGTATTTATAGGATTGCTATTAGATTTTTTAAGGGATTGATATCATGACTTTAGTGGCTTTAATATAGTGTTTGATAACTGTTTGGAAGTGATCAAATCATCCTCAAACTCGAGAAAAATGTTTTCTGTCAGATTTTCAAGCAGTGAACTTCTTGTGGTAGTCAGAATGCTATTATAGTATCAAGGAGCTCTTTTTTGACTTGACTAAAGTCAAAATAAGATCCTCCATTATCAACCCATTCATGACTTTTATTTGCAAACTGCAAACTTTGTGTTGAATAAGCGGCTGCGGCTGAATCAAGAGAATTGACTACTGTATTCAATGCATCATCCCCTGCATTTGGCATCTCTAAAATCTTAAAAGATAGCTGTAAAAATTGCTTTATCTCAACTGATATATCTTATACAATAGGTTTCATAGTCAATGACTTTAGAGAACATATAGGTTCCTCAATAGATGGCTTACCTTGTGTCACATAATGTAAGGAAAACTAATTTATTCTTTTATATATTTGCCAGGTTGCTTTATTATAACAGGTGGAGGAAATCAAGATTTGCAACTATCAAATGGAAGTCTTTTGAGAATACATGTCCAAGAAGATCTTAGTGCTATTTATTAGTTTAGTTGGCATATTTTTTGTTTAAGTTGTGAACTTTATGGTAGTTTAACATTTGACAAATTTGTACTTGGAATATGATGTTATTAATGATATTATATCATTGCTATGATAGAGACAAATTATGTGTCCCATATAATTAAAACAATGCTTGTATTTGTAGCTTTTGAATTTCTACGGCAAATATGCGGTGCGAAAAAGCTAAATGAAGTGTTGCCTCTAGTTGAAAAAGTGTTGCACAGTATTCTTAAAATGAAAAAGAAGTGTTGTATTAGATTATGGAAAGTGTTGCACTTGATGCGTAAAAGTGTTGTCATCAGTCGGTGTTGTATAATAAGAAGTGTTACCCATAAGTATCAAAGTGTTGCAATATAAAAGTGTTGCATTTGTAAACATGAGCAACACTTTGACAAATGTGTTGCACATTATGGCAAAATTGTTGCTTTAGACCTAAGGCAACGGAGCCTAAGGCGTCACTTAAAAAAGTGTTGCACTAGGCATTATGCAACATTTTTTAGGCCTAATACAACACTTTACGAGTGTTGCTTTAGCCCTATTTTCTAGTAGTGGAGGAAGGTTAGTTTGAAGAGTCGGAGATGGAGGCTGACTCAGATCTCTTGTTGGATGCTCGTAGCAGGCCTGGACCCGTGGAGTCGGGTGACTTTTGCGAAGGCAAAGTCAAACCTAAGCAAGGCCCAACATACGTTTATTCTGTCTTTTACCTCGTCACGATGCTATTGATTATTTCTTTCGGATATTTCGTATTTTGGAAGCGCTGCGAGACTTTCGTTCCTTTATGTCGTTTTGATTTTATCTTTATATAAGTAAGTATTTCTTTGATGGAGCATCCTTTCTATGTTATATTAGAGTGGTTTAAGATGTGCAATGTGGTATATGTGCTTATATGTGCGTTGTCATTGAGAGGTGTTGTATTGGAAGTAAGTATACGTGTGAAAGGATGCATTTATAATTATGGTGGCCAATATAATTATAAAGGCATCACACACGTAGACTTATGAAAATGATTGCATTGATCAATGTTTATTTGTAAGCTGGTAGTGTAACATGTTGTGATATGTGTGATCATGATAAGGATGGTTATATAGTTATGGAATCCCTCTTTTACCTAATGCACGATTATGTTAGGCTCAGTTGCATAGATAGTAAGTTTCCCTTCAATCTAATGTTTGCGGATACGCCGGATACATGTTATTATTATTATTGCGATTATTGAGTTTGTTTGTCTGCTTAATTATTTGCTCGGATATATAACCCTCATTTTAGCATTCCTTGTTAGTACCATGTCGATATGGATGATCTAACTTTTGTATCCGGCGTCTTGATGAATATTGGTTGTTCGGATCTGCTTCTTTGGATATTGGTACGTTTCATAAGTTCTTTCATGGTACTGATTACTCGTATGAGTATCAAAATTTTCTTTTAAGCACTAATTGTTCCTAACATATTAGTGCGGATCATTACTCCGTTCTTTATATATCCTTTGGTTTTCGTAACATGTTGCAGCATGTTAGTACCGACGCTTTTCGATGGTTGTTCTTTCGATCGTGAGTACGAATGAGTCATTACGTTCTTCTTTTGGTTCGTAATGTCTTCGTATGAATTTCTCTTGTGCATATTCGTTTCACTGTTATTCTGACTATATGGTTCTTTATACTCCCTTTCGCTTTCAAACAATAGAAGTGTGTTAGAGTCCTTACGGTATTTTACAATCCCTTTTGGTATTACGATGCCTTTTGTTTGAGTAATATATTATATATTGATGTCAAGTTATGGAAATCCTTTTGAAGTATATCTTGATGGTGTTTGGGGAAAACTATTCTTGAAATGATTTTATGAATACGTTGTGATAAGCGATTTTATATGACTGTCTCTTTATGAAAACTATGTTTACAATGATTTTTATGAAAACAATGTGATATTGGTTGAGTGTCAAAACTATGTTTAAGGTAATCTTTACATTTTTATAAGTTTGTTTTTGATAAATTTTATTTTATGAAAAGTATGTTTAAAATGATTTATATTGGTAAAATGCGATACATTTTTTATAACTATCTCTTGATTTTTTTATGAAAACCATGTTTAAAACGAATTTAAAAAAAATTATATTTAAGATGATTTTTTTATATTTTAAAATGATTTTTTTTAAAAACGACTGTCTTTATTGTTTCAAAATGAATTTTTATAAAAACAGTATTTAGTTGGTTCTGTCGAGTTAAGTCGATTATTGGTATAAGAATTCTATCTTTTGTATTTATCAATTGATACGTATCATTATTCGATATGTGTTCCTTTTGTCTTGATACGTTTTGTTGACTCTTTTGTTTGCGTTTCATATCGGTATAGATATTCTATCCTTTCTTTAAAGGATTCTTATGTCATTTGATCCACATCTATTTGCATATGTGAAATCCCTTATATGTGTTCTAGCCTTTGATTCGATATTTGTTTGCTACCCTATTGGGTATTTTATAACCCTTAGAAGTTATTGATATACGTTTTATTCAACCAAGTCACTCTCCGTGGGGAGCACCTGTGTTGTTCAAAAGAAGGACGGTTCATTTTGAATGTGCATAGACTATCGAGAGTTGCACAAGCTAACCACCAAGAATCTCCCCAGGATCGATGACTTGTTCAACCAGTTACAAGTTTCGCGTTATTTCTCTAAGATAGATATTCGTTCCAGTTACCATCAGTTAATAGTACATGGAAAAGATATTCTCAAGATGACATTTAGGACGCGATATGGACACTTTGAGTTTACGGTTATGCCTTTTGGGTTAACCAATGCACCAACGGTTTTCACGGACTTGATGAACCGGGTGTGCAAGCCGTATTTAGACAAGTTCGTCATTGTTTTTATTGATGATATCTTGATCTACTCGAAGTCTAAGGAGGATTACGAGGATTATTTGAAGTTGGTGTTGGAGCTGCTGAAGAAGGAAAAGTTGTTTGCCTAGTTTTCCAAGTGTGAACTCTGGCTACAAGAAGTTCATTTTCTCGGACACGTGGTTAACAGTAATGGAATTCATGTGGACCCTAGTAAGATAGAGGCAGTGAAGAACTGGAAGGTACCTAAGACACCATCCGGGATACGATCATTCTTGGGATTGGCAGGTTACTACTGACGTTTCATCGTAAATTTTTCTGAGATTGCTAAACCTCTTACTTCACTGACTCAGAATAATCGGAAGTTGGAGTGGGCCAAGGA
This sequence comes from Tanacetum coccineum, assembly GCA_026074375.1. Lineage (NCBI taxonomy): Eukaryota > Viridiplantae > Streptophyta > Magnoliopsida > Asterales > Asteraceae > Tanacetum > Tanacetum coccineum. Next base: position 21,537 of record BQNB010009484.1, on the reverse strand, counting down.
ACAAGAGGAAGTTTTTCAGACGTTAAAGGGCAATTTGTGAAATGCACCAATATTGTTATTGCCTGATGGATCCAAAGAGTTTATAGTTTACTAAGATGCGTCGAATCAAGGATTAGGTTGTGTACTCATGCAAAGAGGCAAGGTAGAGAACGCGACAGCAGAAATGCTGCGTGGCCTGGACCAACTAATGGAAAGGAAGGAAGGTGGAGTTATGTATTTATTATGGGTTTCATTAATAGGTGATGTAAGGACATTAATGATGGACGAGACTCATGCATCAAGGTACTTGGTACATTCAGGAGCGGATAAGACGTACTATAACCTTAGAGATATGTATGGTGGCCATGTATGGAGAAGGATATTGCTACATATGTTAGCAATTGTTTGACTTGTTTAAAGGTGAATGTTGAAACATCAAAGACCTTCAGGTTTATTGTAACAACTAGAGATACCCGAGTGGAAGTAGGATATAATAACTAAGGACTTTATTACAAGATTGCCAAGATCAAGTAGTAGGTATGATACGAATTGGGTAATAGTCGATAGACTGACTAAGGTATGCCCATTCATGGTAGTATGCGAAGATTTTAAAATGGAGAATTTGGCGAGACTTTACACTAATGTGATAGTTACAAGGAATGAAGTGCATGTGTCGATCATCTCAGATCGTGGCGGAAGATTCACTTTGCGATTCTGGCAAACATTGCAAAAGGCCTTAGGGACGCGATTGGATATGAGTACAACTTATCATCCTCAAACGGATGGGCAAAGTGAGCATACCATTCAGACTTTGAAGGATATGTTGAGAGCATGCGTGATTGATTTTTTTTGTAGTAATTAGGATACTCATCTACCCTTAACTGAGTTTTCTATAATAATAGTTATCATTCGGGTATTTGATGTGATCTATTTGAAGCGTTTTATGGAAGGAAGTGTAGGTCACATGTTTTGAAATTGGAGAAATTCGGTCAATTGGATCAAAATTTGGTACAAGAGACAACAAATAAGGTGATATTGATTAAAGAAAAGCTCAAAGCGGCTAGAGATTGCTAAAAGAGCTATGTTAGGTATACGACTAAGGATGGGTATCGTTAATAAATATTCATTTATTAACCGGATAGTTTATACCCCTTTAGTTTGCACTTTGACACTTTTAGTCCCTCAAGTTTATCAAATTATACTTTCATAATTTAAAAATAGCCCTTTTAACTATAGAAATTTTCAAAACAGTCCCTATACTTTATAATTTCGGAAAATGACAGTTTTGACCCCCAAGTTTACATATTGTCTCTTTTAGTCCCTAAACTTGTAAAAATCACATTTTAGTCCGTTTAAGTTCTAACAAGTGGTAATAGACTTCATTTGTATCACAATAAGCCTTCTATGCTGTCACCAATTTACCATATCAAGCTCGGATGTGCTTATTCGAGCGTATCTGGGCCTTAAAGTCTATTAAAAAAGCCGTTAACCGTTTTTAAATGTTTTGTCTTATCTAATTTGGGTCTTTTAGCACAAAACATGTTTCATTTAAGTGCCCAATTATGTTCTATAAGGCATGTTTATAGCTTTATTTATTAAGCTCGTTAGCTCTGTATGTGCATGTGCGGCCTTATATGTTCACATAATTTGATTGAAGTCCAAGTTTTTGGCCCGTTTACTATTTTAATTAGTATTAAGAGTCATGTTTACTTCCCAATAAGTTCACTTAAGCCTATTGAGCTTATAATTAAGTCACACACCCCTTGGAGGGCTATTGGGCCCTTAATGGGCCTCGCTATTTGATTGCCGAGCCCATTAAGCTCACCAAACTTTCAAGTTAGTTTAACAAGGACCTGGTCATGCATGTTGATCCTAGTTTTCTTCATACAAGGTTCATATAAGTACTATACACTACTCTACGCCTATAGTATGTGATGTGAGTCCCTATGTGTTTTTGCCTCGTCAACTTTATGTGGCGAGCTAAGGATTCAACATAGTTTCACAAATAGTCATCAAACACCTAATTCAGTCCTTACAGTCGTAACTTCCTATGGTCCTTAGCAAGAGTTTTTTTATAGGATTATGCGGTCGATGTGTATAATATGCACACGTTCAATACTTAGTATAACATGTTTCTATCTTTTAAATCCTAGCTTGAGGCTTGCTATGGTTATGAATTCACGCTGACAAAGTTCGATAACAAGTCATGTAGTTATATTGACATATATGTCATACATTCATATAAAACGTAGACTGTCATTGGTGCAAAAAACCAGGGCCATGTTATGTCCTAAAGTGATTGATTAACAAACACCCTAGGACGAGCCTCCGGGAACTTCAGCGTCAATACTCCACAAGAACCTTGCATGTTCATTGTTCGAATCGGGACACTGCATGTGACTGATCCATGCATCAGGTCTTTGTACGTCACTTAGGCGTATTACAACAAGCCTAAACATGGACTTTAGTCATTAATGGCTCAACATTCGCGTATTAATATGGGTCACGTGCTAAATCAGCTCACTCCCTACAACATTTTTGACCTGGTAAAGCCACACATTGACTTTTTCTGCTTGCGTGACATGCATGGTGCATACCATGCATGCTCACGGCTCATTAGCTTGAACCAAAACAAAACCAACCTCAAACCCATGTTGTGAAAGTGCCATTACGAACGGAAAGGGAAACATGGGCGGCGGAAACAATTGAGCTTTCAAGGTCCATTAGTTTAGTTTTGCCTGAGGAAGAGAGAGGATGGAGGAAGACGAGGAGTTGATTGTTTTCGAATCTAGAAGTAAGACAGGCAAAAAAACGGATCCAATACTGTTGATTGTGGCTTTTGATGCTTGCCAATGTCACAAGAAAGAAATCAAAAAAGAAATTTATGTCTTGTGCTTTCTGTATTGTTGTCCTAGTTCCTTTCTAAACAAGATGGAACAAATGAAGTGGTTTTGGCGGTCTCTTCGTTTGGGTTAGTTATGAACCGTAGCAAGGAGAAGTACACATATTGGGAATAGTGTTTCTTGTTTAAAGTTTAGTGGTTTTGTTTGTACGTAGGGAGTTTTCAAGGAGTTGTAAAATGGTGTAAGTTTGTTCAAGTATTTATAGGCCAATGCTTAGTTAGCTCTTCTAGTCACACTAACTAGACCAAAACCGAACCAAGTCCTAGTGGTTTAGTGGTTTCTAGTTCATTAGACATAGTTTTCTTAAACTACTAAGTACATGTTTTAATTACCTCTAAGATGTACAAGATTTTGCTAAGATATGCAAATCTTAAGGATTTAGTGTGTATGTGTTGTTTAGCCGCGGCAACCAAGGAAAACAAGAAGCAAATGGTTATTAACCATTGGGTGTTTAGCTAATTAGAGACCATAAGTACATATCTTAATTAAACATAAGATGTACAAGTACTTTAAGTGATACTAGGAAGATTTTTGGTGATTTATGTGTGGTTTTGCTTGTAGCCGTGGTATCCAAGAGAAAAGGAGCAAGAAATGTTGTCATCCAATGTATAATGTAGCTTAACTAAGAACATTAAGGACTAACATTAATTAAAGAGGGTTTGTACATGTACTTAAGGATCAAAAGAAGATTTCTAGTTGTTTTTGTGTGTATAACTGGCTCCTAGTGGGTTATATACACAAAATTGATTTAATTTTGTGTTAAGGTTTTAAAAGTGGGTATTGGTTTGAGTCTAGGTAAGTCTAGGTATTTTCGGGGTGTGTCCAAATGCATTTTATTGCGAAACGTAACCCTTTTACGTGACCAATAGAAATAAAATACGCAAAGTCAATAATTTTCTTCTTAATAATTATATGATAACTTGGTTGATGTAAATCCTTAATTTATTGATGTCGTTTACATTTAATGATTATTTTTTGCTACGCAGTTTATCTTAAAAGTTTAATTTAAAAAGTAAAGCGTGTTGGGCCAAAATAATTTGGGAGAAATTATAAGAGTAGTAAATGACTGAAATTAAGAAATGTTTAAGTTCTACACCGTTATTTAAAAAAGCTTTTGTCATCAAAGCTTAAGACCTCTGTAGTGGAGACGTATAGATCCGGTTTGTGAAAGCTATGTGTATTTTTGTTTGACGTATCTTCACGTTCCCAGGTGATCTCAGGTCTTCCTAGAGTTTCACAACGACCTTAACATTGGTATTCCGGCTTTTGCTTCAATAGTTTCATCTCCCGTTCATGATTTTCAAAGGGTTCTTCCACAAACTGGAGCTTATCGTCAATGTGAATTCCTTCTAACTGCATGACTAATGGTTCGTCGGCGTAAACATTTCTTCAAAATTGAATATGGAATGTGTGAGATACTTTCTGCTAACTCTTGGGGAAAGTTCCTGCTTGTAGGCAACTTTCCCAACTGTTGGCTAACACATTTGATAGGTCAGACATATCTGGGTTCTAACTTTCCCGCTTACTGAATTGTACTGATCCTCTTTCCAAGGATAGACCTTGTGTATAACCCTATTCCCACTTGAATATTCCTTCGGCTTTCAATTTCTGATTCATCGTTGATTCTTTTGTCGATCCTGAGCAGCTTGCATCCTTTGCTTGATCAGGACAATCTTTTTTGTTGTTTCTTGGAAGGCAGAATTCCAGAAACAGTCAGTTACGCTTCTCTAATTCGGCACTAACACACGATGGGTCGACTATTTTCGACCATTCATGCCGCATATGGTGCGGCCTCTTTATGCTTTCGCATGATAATTGTTGTTATATGAAACGGGATAGTGGAAAATGCTTTACCAATCCCTTGCCAAAATCGATCATGCAAGCACGTAGCATGCCTCAAGAGTTTGTATAGTTCTCTCGCTCTGGCCGTCGATTTCTGGATGATATGCAGTGCTCAAATTTTATATGTTAACCAAGCTTTATGAATGATTCAGAAATTATGATGTGATTTTCCCATCACGATCACATGTGTTTTATCACAGGTATTCGTGTCTTGACATACTATCGTGTACAGTACAGCCTTGAACAACGTGGTCCAATTGTTCATTCTCCCTTATTGCAAAGAAGTGAGACAGATGTTTATATAGAGCCATAATCACCTGTTGGTGTCAAATACCTTCTGACGTCTTAGGTAGCTTTGGATAAAATCCATCTGATATTATTCCCACTTCCACTAGGGTATTGCTGTTGTACTTACATTCCTGTTGGCTTTGGTGTTCGGCCTTGACCCTCTCTCGCATATGTCAAGCACTTGCTAACATAGGTGGCAATGTCAGCCTTTATGTTTGGCCACCAATATAGCTTCTCCATGTCTTGGTACATCTTTTCGGAACCGGGATGGATAAAGTATTTTGACTTGTGAGATTCATGCATAATCACGGATCTTAAGTCTCCATAGCAAGGTAACCAACTCCTGCCGTTTAAACATAAAGTTCCATCGACGCGTGGTTCCAATTTCTCCTTGGGTATATCCTTTCTGATCATACCGCCTACATCTTCATTCACAAGATTCTCTGGTTTCTGGGCTTCGATCTGAGCTTCTAAAATTCGTTTGGGAAGATTCAAGCCAATAGCATTAATCCAGGATCGAACCCGCTATGGCTCATTCCGTTACATTACGGCTAAATTGCTTCGGCTACTACGTTTTGCCTTCCCAGGGTGATACGAATGTCACAATGTAATCATCTCAAGCTATTCTAGCACACGCGTTTTGCCTCATGTTAAGCTCATTTTGATCGAGAATGTGTTGTAGACTTTTATGGTCGGTGAACACGGTGCATTTGGTTCCGTACAGATAATGTCTCCATATCTTTAGAAGGCAAACACTACCGATCTAAGTTCAAATCATATGTGGTGTTGTTTTTCGTGATCTTTTAGTTGTTCGGAGAAGCTAGGCAATCACCTTCTATTTCTGATCCATATAAATACACCTAACCTTTGTGTGACGCAATACAGTAGACCACAAAGTCTTCGTTCCTTTCATGTAAAGCCAGAATTGGTGCACTGCACACTTCTGCTTTATCAACTGAATGCATTCTCTCCTTTTCACCCCTGTCAAACTTGTTTCACTTTTGGTAAGCTTACGTCATTGATTTAGGCAATCTTCAAAAATCCTTCGATGAACCTTCGATAGTAACCAGCAAGACCTAAAAATTAGCGGATCTCCGTTGGTGTCTTAGGAGATGCCTAATCTTTGATAGATTCTATCTTGGCTGGATCCACGTGTATGCCTCTGCTATCAATGACATGCCCGTTGTACCTTCGGAATCCAAAATTAACATTTTGAAAACTTGGCATACAACTTCTCCTTTTCAAGCAATTCCAAAATGGCCTTAAGATGTTCTTCATGCTCTTTCTTATCCTTTGAATAAATAAGTATGTCCATCGTTAAGATATTACGAAATTATCATGGTATGGCTTGCTTACCTATATTCTGAGGAGTCCAATAAATACCGCAGTGTGCGTTTGTTAGTCACGAATGGCCATAAACCTATAATCGTATATGACCATACCGAGTACGAAATGCTTGTCGTTGAATGTCTTGCTCTTGTACTCTAGCTTGGGTGATATCATGATCTCAGGATCTATCTTTGATTAAATTACTGGATTCCTTAGAGTTTGATCAATAATAAATCGTCGATCCTGGAGTGGATAACGATTTTACTGTCACTTAATTTAAAACTCTCTGTATTCAATCCAAATCCTGAATGACCCATCCTTCTTTTGACAACAAAGACGAGGTCCCCAAGTGAGGAACTAGGGCTTATGAATCCTTTGTAAGGAAGTGTATGTGTTTTAATTACACATACCTTTTTTTCATATTAAGCGAACCTAAATGACTAAATACGTTACAAATAATACATTGTATTTGTATGTATGCTTTTGTATTGTGCAGGTAACGGTATCAAGTAAAGTTCAAAAGAAAGCAAAGCAAACAAATCGAGAACGAATGGAAAGGACAAAGTCAAAAAGTCAAGCCATGTGAAGAAAATACAACTTGAGGGGCTTAAACTAGCCAAAACCTCAAATATATTGCAAAAGGAAAAAGACACTGGGTTAAAATTGCAAGAAGGTAGAGATTACATTTTAAGGTTTTATACAGCTTGTAGCGGACCAAGCATGCCTACTCCCAAAAAAGTTTTTTCCCGCCCAATAACCCAGTTAAACTGCGTATGTGCCCCTATACTATTCTTCCTGCAAAACCACTTATCTCTCATAGCCAAATTCTTTCAACGCACCCCTTCATTTTCCCCCCCAGCTGTATAAAAGTCCATGTTGGCAATCACCTCTCCTTTCCCAAAATTTTCGATGATAAGATTGTTTCAAAAGAAGCACAAAAGGAATTGAAGGCTGAGATTTTATTTGTTTTAGTCTCTCCTCACACAACAAGCACACTTGTTTTTATCTCTCCAAAGAAGCACAAGCTGCAAGATGAAGCTTTGGCTATAAATAGAGCTTTTTGTAAGCCTTTGAGGCATCTAGTTTTTAGTTTTCTTAGCAACTAATTAATTTTTAATCTTAAGCTTAAATTTCAAAGTAACTTACAGCTTTTACTTTCAGCTTTGTAACATTTCATGTTTTAATGCAAGTTTGAAGTGTGTAAGTCAATTTACGAATACCAGTGTTAAGTTTTTAATCATAATTGTTTTGTGTTTAAATCATCACACCACCAGCTTACTCATAGTGTTTTCATTAAGTAAAAGTGAAAAAGTTATGTAGTAAAAGAAAATCTCAAATAATCACTATCAAATATACAACAGCTTATTTGTATGGATGATAATGCCATTTTGGATGGGCTTATGGACTCTCTACTAGCTTGGTTTATACATGCCTGGCTGGTGTTGTTATTCTTCTTTTTGAACCCTGTTTTGAGCATGGTGTTTTGTAAGTTTTTTCTCTTTTCTTATTGTTCTTATTTCTGCAGAAATGTTTTAGTGCTTATTTTGCTTATTTGCTAGTTGCAAAGTGTTTGTATTACTTTCTTATTAGTTTTCTGATAGTTCACTTTTTAAAACTGTTAGATATATGTTAATACTGCTTGTTCATTTGGTGCAGTATTAACTTAATAGCTACAGTTTAACTACAAGTTTGTACTGATAGTTCATTTCTTGGATTTTCAAAGTACTACTAGACAGTACTAACTCAGCTAGCTGTACTAACTCCAAGTTAGTACTGTAGGTTAAAAATGTTAGTACTGGTGGGCCATTTTAGCTTATCAGCTTATTATTTCAACTTATTTAAGAATTCACTTTAGTTTTTTTTAAAGTAGTTTAAGCACATATTTTTGTTTACTATCTTCAGTAGATACTTAATTTGCCCTTTTCAAATTAATTTCATGAGTTTTATCAGTATTTATTTTTCTTGCTTTATATATCATTTTAGTTTATTTCTAGTTGCTTATTAAGGTTAGTGAACTTCTGTTTTAGATATGTTTGCTTATTTATTAATTATTTAATCTTGTTAGCCTAGACTGTACTAACCGTAAGCTAACAGTTTACTAACTTTTTCCTAGCAGTACTTACTCCAAGTTAGTATGGTTACTTAAAATGTTAGTACTGTTGTTAGTAATGTTGTGTTTTATTATTGTTTAATTTAGCTTAATTGCTTTTTGTATTTGCTTATTTAGAGTTAGGTTTGCTAAATTTGATATTCTTAAGTTTATTTGAGCTTAGTTGTGCCTTAGTTTAATGTTGTAAAGTGTTGTTTATGTCTTTCCTTAGATTTTATTCTTGTTACAGCTTATTTTCTTTGCTTTGTTTTTATGTTGCTCTTGCTTTTTTCGACAGTTTTAGTGCCAATTCATTCCTTGTGACATTCAATCTCAATTCATCGATCGTTACTTTCGATTTTCCAATTTTTTTTAGCCTCGTTGGGAATAACGACCGGAAACATCTTATACTGCTTCCGGTTTCATTACTCTCGCGGGATCTCGTCCCTTGACGTGTATTTATACATGTTTGTATTTATCTACATATTTAAGGTGTGAGTTCGCGCGAGTCATAAAACTAATCCTAGATGGGCAAAACGATCTCCACAATTGGTATCAGAGCCATGTGGCTCTCGATGTAGGATTCTACAAGGTTTATGTGGACGGTTTTATGGAAAAGAAGGTTTGAGTTTTCTGTTTTTGGGTACTGGGCACATTCAGTAATATTAGGGTTTCATAAACCCCAATACTAAAAAAACAGAAAAGTTTGGTGTATTGTTGTTAAAGTCACGACCAGGCTGTTGAATGTTTTTAATCACGAACAGGTTTGAAGGTTTACAAGGGTTTTGACTTTTCTGCTCATTCTTTAATCAGAAGATATTTAGTGAAATTAGGGTTTCTCCCCAAACCCTAAATTATGTGGCAGATTGATGTTTAAGGTTGCTGGTCTGAGTTCGTGAACATCAAGTATATTCACAGCAGATATAATGATGGTGATGTTGTTCTGGTCGATGGATTATCCAGAAAGCAGGTACAGGTTTGTGTTTTCAATGTAGAAACCTTAAATTTTTAGGTCTTATATTCATGTTTGGATCTGCTGGATTGATAAATGGGTTTGAAGCTTCATTGAAACTTACTGCTATTAAGTTACACTTAGTACTGCTCATGAATTCACAAGAAGCTGCTACTCAGATGTATATTCTCCAAGCAGTTATATAGACGAGCAGATGATGGTTATGGTGTTTGTATTGCAACATCAACATGTAAAGTTGCAGCTACAGTATTTGGGTTTTTTTTTTTGAATTGTTCTGTGATGTCTCAGCTGGTTTTGAGGTTATGGAAGTTTGATGTTGTATATAAACTGATTGTGTTGGCTGGTTACTATCCAAGATACGGAAGAATATTAGGGATAAAGGTGTCATGGTTATTGTGCTAGCGCTTATGGTATGTAGCGGACACAAAAGAATCTGAATAAGGAAGCAGTTATGGATTACGTGAATTAAGGAATCAGTTTTGGAATATGGTTGCGTATATATGGGAAAAGGATATGGTATGATTTAAAAGACCCTAATTTTAGGGATTGTCTTTTATTCTCAGGTTGACTTTTTATATATTAAACGTGGATTAGTGAAATATATTTTAGTACTGCCAAGAAAGCAAGGTTAGTACTGTCATATGTATTACTACTGCCTGACATCGCTTTTTAATACTGCCAAGATATTAGTGCTGCCAGGTATGGAAGGTTAATACTGCCCACATAGAATTAATACTGCTGGTTGTATTTTTAGTACTGCTGGTGGTTATTTTGATTCAGTATATGTTGAGTGATGGCGAGTGTTAATACTGCTGTTCATAGGGCGTGTTGGAAGCCCATTGGAGGTGATTTTTGTGGGCAGATGAATTAATTTGGGCTGTATGATATTTAAAATTTAATGCTACTCGTATCTTCAATTAGTGCTGCTCGCTAAATGTTTATGCTGCTGAAATTAGTGACAGATTAGCAACAGTTTAGTGACAAAAAAAGTGTTGCTAATTACTTTGGATGTTAATACTGCTAGCGTTACTCAGTTTGTACTGCTGGGTTAAATGGTTAATGCTGCTAGCTTTGTCCGATGTTGGACAATAGACGCGTTTGGATCTCGGATAGAACTGTTTCTTACAACAGTTTCTTATTATTGGATGTATGGCTATTATTTTGGGTTTGAAGATGTGATTACAAAGACAGTTGATTATCACTTATTTGATGTTGTAGTTGAGTTTCACAGATGCGTGTTCTTATCATATCTTAAATTTGTGTTTATAGCAGGACATTGACTTTAAAAATAACTTGTTCGTGCTTACAATGGTGTGACGAAGACTTGTCGAAATCTAGCAAAGGTGTGTGATTTTTCTTATGTGTGCCTCAATGCTTCAAATATGCTATACACTTAGTATATGTCGATGGAAGTTTGAGGTTTTTGTTCAAGGGGTTGCGGTTACTTATTATTTCTTAAGATTTATTATAACGTTCACGCGTCACGTGGATAGTGCAAGACATAAGACACAAGTTTTGGAGATTTTACTTCTTCATCAAATTCGTTATTCTTAGTTTTCTTCATCAGTGATCACTACATAGAGCCTACAGAGTTCGAGATTCAAGAGATGGTAAACATATTGGTTTCAGGGGAAGCTTATTGATTAAATGTTTAACCATCTACATGCACCACTTGAGGGGAAGTGTTTACAAGTTGCTTATCTACAGAAGACCCCTATTGGATGATTACAAAAAGGGGAAGAAGACTACAAGAAATATGATTTGCAGCTTATTTATGTGTGGTGGCATGTTCAAGAAGATCTTAAGTCAAGGGGAAGCATTGAAGATTGTTTCATACATGAAGATTGTTTTGTAATATCAAATAGGGGAAGATTGTTGGGATCTGAGATTTGATGATTACAAAACTAAATATGCAAAATTGAAGAAAGATGAAACAACAAGGACTTAATGTGAAATATTAAGTTAGCTTTCTATGTAAGCTAGGTTTTCTTGTAAACCCTCTATATAAAGGGTATTAGAGGCGTCTGTTTTAAGCATCCATCATAGTTAGATCTCTCCAATGAGAGTCTAATAGTTAGTTAGTATATGTATTAGTTAGTTTAGCCCCAAGGATCATTTGACCTTGGGGTAGTAGATTAATAGAATGTTTTCTAGTAAAACCTTGTTTAACAACATTACTGTTCTTTATAATTTCCGCTGTGCTTATTAATGTTGTTTGTAAAACTAATCCTAGATGGGCAAAACGATCTCCACAGTTTACTTTACCATGTGGTCACAGTAATAGCCGACAGAATACGAGGTTGGTAAGTTAGCCAGAGAGTTTAAAGGTTGAGATATAATCAACAATTCTCACAGGATATTTGAAGCTACATAACATCAATGATACTTCACAGTCTAAGTAAAATCTTTCAAAGTTCTTCAATGTCATTCATAACTTTTCAAGATGTTTGCTTAAGACAAGAACTTCTCAAGTATATGTGCGTACACGTCAATGATGCTTCCAAGAGTTCAAAACCATCATGGGAGAATACGTGTACTTTGATACTTTGATGTTATCAGGTCAACTTCCAGGGGGAAAGTAGTATATACTACTGTACTTAGTATGGTTTGTGAAGTATTCTACAAGTGTGAGAAGATTTTGTTGTTGATTTCTCTCATGTACCCCGAAAGGATATTTACAAGACCAAATGTATGTATGTAATAGAAGCATATTAGTTGATGTAAGATGTACACATAGGTGAAGTGAATGATTACCTTAAAGGGATAAACTGCTCACATTAGGAGACTTTGTTGACTTGGTTTGTAGCAATTCAAAGCCAGCGAATATTTGGAGGAAGAAAGTGCACATTTCTAGTCTTAATTTATTTTGGTGTGCTGTGGGTTTAACTTTGTTAATAGGGATAAAGGTGTGTACCTCAGGTATTGGATGTTATTCTACTAAAATTCCGCTGTGCACTTTTAAATGTCAATGTTTGAAGATCGTTCGAACTTACATTAAAGTTTAGTATCGCTTAAGATACGGGATGTTGGTTGGGCAAAAAGGAGTCTATAAAGAAAGATTTTCAAGACATGCTGCATGAATTGGGGGGAAGTTAATCTAAGTCATGCATACTTTAATTGTTCTAGAACAAGTAAAGACACAGAAGATGCAAGCTGGAGTACAAGTATCAAGACTAGAAGACAAAGATATCATCTTCAGCATTGGAAGCGCTTTGGAAGACTTTATTTTGTTGTATTTTGTAATTGTTAGGAACATTGTAAGTAATTCCGTATGCCCACATATTGGGGAAAGATTGTTAGCCTTAAAATATGTCGGCTAATACAGAATTACACTAGTTTACTTATAGTCGGATACACAAGGACTAGAAATGTCAAGTTAGGATAGTAGTGCGTATCAAGGGCTATAAATACCCCCTCCATACTTCCATGGAGGGGTGAGTATAATCATTTGTATCTTATAAGTGTGTGTTTCCTTTCTCTCTCTAGAAACACACACTCTTCCCTTTCTCTCTCTAATAATATGGCTTTCTATTTCTTTTATCCTCCCTGACCTCCGGATCGTGTTTTAGGCTAGAATCTTTATGGGTAACAGTGTAGATTTGTATCACAATGTATGTGATGCCATTATAAGGGGTGACACAAATGCGGCCGATCTTGGGAAAAGAATAGTGTTGCCTGGCACTTTTACAGGTGGCCAAAGATACATGACGCAATGGCCCTGTGTCGCACATATGGAAACCCAGACCTGTTCATCACATTCACTTCCAATCCAAAGTGGCCGGAGATTGGTGAGATGCTCGCTTATGTGCCTGGACAGAAACCTCATGACCGACCAGAAGTTGGAACGAGAGTCTATAAATTGAAACTGACAGAGTTATTGGATGATCTTCAAAAAACCAAATCTTTGGCACGTGCCGTGCAGGTCATATGCCCCGAACCCTAACATTAATCAGTGTATTATTTTTAAATCTATTAATACATACATAAAAAAATGATTGCTGCCAATTTCAGTTGTGTATGTCATCGAATTCCAAAAGCGAGGCCTGCCCCATGCTCACATTTTGTTGTGACTGGAATAGAACTGTAAATGCAAGACATCAAGATGATATAATCTTAGCTGAACTTCCATCTCCAACGGATGATCCAAACGGATTCAAAGTAGTTACCGAATATATGCTTCATGGACCCTGCAGAAAGGATGGAAGATACGCTCCATGCACGACAGAGGGTAAATGCACAAAACGGTATCCAAAAGCATTCTACGCAGAGACCGTACTTGATGACGATGGGTACCCTATTTACCATCGCCGAGATAATAAAGTGTGTGCCAAAAAGGGCAAGTTCACATTCGATAATAGACATGTGGTCCCTCACAATCGTAACCTCTTGATGAAATACCACACACAATAATGTCGAATGGTGCAACCGATCAAAGGCTATTAAGTACTTATTTAAGTACTTAAGTAAGGGACCTGATAGAACGACTGTTGTCATACAGGAAAATGTGCAGACTGGTGCCCATGTAACACCAGAAAAAGTGATAAAAGTCGATGACATCAAAAACTATTTAAATTGGAGGTATTTAGCTCCATGTGAGGCTGTATGGCGCATGCTTTCATTTGATATTCACTACTCCTATCCAGCCGTGATGAAGTTAAATTTCCACTTGCCAAATTAAAACCCAATAACATTGCACGATTCAGAAAACTTGCCAGCTTTGCTAGAGAAGGAAGGTATAAATGTTACTATGTATACTGATTGGTTTAACTTTAATGAGCGTCACCCCCAGCCAGAACCCTTACATATGCTGAAATACCTAAATTCTATGTCTGGCATGAACAAGACAAAATGTGGAAGCCAGGCAAACAAAAAAATGCATCGGTAGGATTATTTACTCAACCCCGGCCTCAGGCGAGCGTTACTATCTGAGAATGCTCCTTAATGTTGTGAGAGGAACTCAGAAGTTTGAAGAACTACTGACGGTAAACAATCGTCTGTGCGTGACATTCAAAGCAGCCTGTTTTGCATACGGCCTACTAGATGATGATAGGGAATGGACACGCGCTATATCAAAAGCAAGTGGGTGGGCGTTGGGCCCGTAACTCCGTGACCTGTTTGTTACAATCTTATTGTTTTGCGACGTCATCAGACGGTGAGGATGAACCTACCTGGATTGAGATACCAGAAGAATTCCTAATTAAATCATCGGATTCTCCTATCGAACAGATTGTTGTAGAAACATATCCTAATTGTATTGAAAGACAACATGACGATGATTATCTTAAAGAAAGAGCGATTCTAACTCCTAAAAGTAATGACGCAGACGCGATCAACGCATATATGTTCGACAAGTTTGCATGTCAATCTGTAACTTTCAATAGTGCATATGAGGTATGCAAAGCCTCGACTGAAACTCTAGACCAACATCATATGTTCCTAACCGAGTTCTTAAATACGTTGAACTTCCCATGAGTGCCGCCGCATGCTTTGTGCTTAAAAAGGAACTACCAATCTTGCTTTTAAGAAATGTTAATCCAGGCAAGGGACTATGCAATGGAACTAGATTAATCATTACGGAGCTCGGTGAATTCATAACTTGGGCAAAATCCTTACTAGATCACATGTAGGTAAGATTGTCGATATACACAGAATCATTTTGACATCTACACAAATAAAATGGCCCTTCGTATTGAAACGCCGACAGTATCCGGTGAAGCCATGTTACGCCATGATGATTAACAAAAGCCAGGGGCAATAACTTAATTACGTTGGCCTCTATTTACCTAAATTCGGGTTTAGCCATGGTCAACTGTATGTTGCACTATCTAGGGTTACAAGCCCTAACGGACTAAAAATTCTAATGACCGCATATGAAGACAAAGACCTCAAGCGGTGTACGCGAAACATTGTCTACAAAGAAGCTTTCAACAACCTAAGCTAACGAACAAAGGTATTATTTTGATGCCACTTAAACAATACTACCTTTCACTATCATTTCTAAATAATTAGAATAGTGGACATACAATCGCTAAATGATATTCCACTGGATTTGTGGTTCTGTAGGATTGCGCAAGAAACTCCAAACCAAGGGTGTTCAAAATGAAGGCAGGCAAACACATCATGGTAAAGGCAGCTCAAGCTTATTAACTAAAGCCGTCAAAGCCACTAACAGACAAGCTCTTAGAACGCATCTACAGCCCAACAGTAATACACACAATGTCACCTATCAGAGTAGCGTAGAGCAAAAGTGAACCTATTTCATATCATGTTTTTTCCAAAAGAAATTATGTTTTATCCTAATAAACTAACACTAGCAATTGACTAAATTGATTCAGATAAATACAAACAGGCAGATTCACCAAATTCGGATTCAATAATCCTTCATTTTCTATTACGAACCCTAATTATAAGGAAAAAACCAAAACGGTCCCTACATTTTCAAAACAAGTAACGGCAAATTTACATAATCTAATTAAAGTGCAAACCTGTAGCCGGGTCCTGCAGACGAAATTCCTACTATATTAATCCTCCTGAAGTAATCTTCAAATGTCAAGGCTATTTGTTTCAGATGAGGAAGGAAAAAAGAAAGAAATGAAATGAGCCAATAGAGCCGGGTGTTTGTTTTAACAAACAACCTGATGTGTTGACTTTGACTTCATCTTATTCTTTGTGTTGCATTCTTTTCGTTTTGTGGTTCCCGCAGTTGAAACATGATTCGCAATGTGTATGTATACATGGTTAACATAATACCAAGTTTTTTAAAAAAACTTGGTATTATGTTAACCATGTATACATACACATTGTGAAGCGTGTTTCAACTACGGGAACTACAAAACGAAAACAATGCAACACAAAGAATAAAATCATTGTTGTCAATCCAATATTGCAAAAAAACTTGGTATTATGTTAACCATGTATACATACACATTGTGAAGCATGTTTCAACTACGGGAACCACAAAAAGAAAACAATGCAACACAAAGAATAAAATCATTGTTGTCAATCCAATATTGCATCGACCAATTCAATTCATAGCATATCTGCAGACACCTTCAAACACCCACCACATTCATACCCAATTAAAGACTTGCAGCAATGTATAAAACTTCATACACAGCCTAAATTAACATTTTCCGTCTACTACCACTCCCTTTTGCCAAAAACCATTGCCTCAACAACATAGCTACTGTACATCCATACGATCACACAAGAAATGCAAAAATAAGACAATCTAATAATACACACTAAAATGAAACAACAAACCAAGTTCAAATTAATATATATACAGCTTACGAAATGTAGTTCACGGCCGTTAGACACACACCAACAAATTACAGAACCAAACCAGCTACAATCAATTGTCTACGTACGTTCAACCATAAAGATGAAAAGCCACATGCTACAAACACATAACACAACAACACACCTAGAATCCCCAGCCACAACCTCCCTAATGTAATCCACCGGTGAGTTCATCCTCAACCTTTCCCATTTCAAATATAACACTACAGCACTCAAAAACCTGCCAAAACATTCACACACGATAATTGTGTGGCAATATCTTTACACAGGGCAAACCAATGAAACTTTTAAACTACAAAAAACAAATTCCAAACCCCTATCAACCTGGATAAAGCCCAAACACACCATGCCACTTCAAATATAGCTGATACCAAATGCAAACACTCATTCACCTGTGTAAATAAGAAACACACCATGCCATTTCAAACTAAACTTTAAGTAGATCACAAAACTCAATACCATTATATATAAACCATCACCAACTGTAAACATAATATCAGAATGTATAACTTCATTCCATTTAAAGCATTCCAGCATTACAAGAAATGTTAACACCATAACATCTTAAATCCATCATCTTAATTATTCATAAACCTAAAACGCATTGATAAGCCATAAACAGGACAGAACAAGCAAATGATGAGGAGCTATGAAGGCCTACTCCTATTACTCTATGTCAACCACGTAACCAGCCTTCAAACGCATCTCAACATGGGTACTAGCCAATAGTTGTTCCAAATCTCCAAACGTAGCAGAATCATAAGCAACCATCTCCCTCATGTAATTCAAAGACCTCAATGCATCTCCCCACTATCCCAATGCCTCAAACTCAGCTATTAACCTCCGATTCTTATTCAGACTCAACCTAAGGCCAGAATAAAGTTCACATATTAACCCGATAAAAGATTCATCTTCACTATGTGCTCTGCTAAACACAAGCTTTATCTTATCCTGCAGACGAGAGGAATCAACAATCTCGGTTAACTTATCCAATATCAAAAAAGCAGCAATGGTCAAAAACTATAATGAAAGAGTATAGATGTATCTATGATATGAAAAGCTAAAACAGAATTGAGATTTAAATAAGCAACCCAAGAAACTCAAAAGGCATCCATGCAAAAAGTAACTGATGAGCCTCATAATCATTATTACCTACACAAAGAGTTAAGCCAGGGATTTAAACATACTAATGACAATTAACTAAAGCTCTAAGTATTCTTTAACTCCTTTGCCTTTTGTAACTGCAGATACCTAAACATACTAAACCATTGAGGGTCAATATGGCAAACAACTATACTTTAACAAGTACGCACCTAAACTCTCACCTAATGAACCCTTAAGGAACACACCAAATTTGGCACTGCATTATCTCCCACCCATAACCCAACTGGCCCATTTCCAACACCGCACATTCATATGAGCATCAACCGGCAAAAAACAAAACCAAACTAAACTGACCACTTTCTAACACGACACATCCATATCAGGCTCTATGCTGACAAAATCCAACAAAACAAATTCACATCCTAAAAGTAAAGAATGCCATAAGATTCTAAACGTTTGCATTTACCAATAAGAGTCTTCACATAACACTAAACTCCAGACTAAAAACCAGTTACACAAATAGATTCATAGTATAGTTGAGAAAATCAAATTTAGTACATACATACAGAGCTCAACATATCCTCCACAAGAGCTGCACATACTCTGCTGCATGGTACAAACTATCCAATACACTTACCAACATCGCCGGACACAGCCTTCATATCTACAATCATATTACAAGGCATACCAGAATCATATCTGTGAATAACTACTCAAACACAAAGTATCAACTATAATAAACAACAACGCCAAACATAGCCTTCATAGCGGCAAACGGATAAATAAACCAGACACTACAACTAACCCGACCAAACAAGGACTCCCCCAAACTGTCAAACACAAATCAAATTAACCAAGAACAAACTTAAAGCGCAACAAACATCAACCAAATTATCAGATTCTTAATTTTCATTCTTTAAGCTGTCTAACATCTACAAACCTCAAGTCATTAGGCATAATTAAATCTCAACAACAACTCAAACTTCATAACAACCGCAAGTTAATAACTTTAATACCCACCAAAATCTATAAGGTACAAGCAATATTTGAACACAAAAGAACCTTACCGCATTACCCAAACACACCCTTATACGAATAACTTTCGGCAAGACAATCCTACCATTGCATAACAACCATTCATCACACAAAAAG
This sequence comes from Tanacetum coccineum, assembly GCA_026074375.1. NCBI lineage: Eukaryota > Viridiplantae > Streptophyta > Magnoliopsida > Asterales > Asteraceae > Tanacetum > Tanacetum coccineum. The sequence goes on along the minus strand of BQNB010009484.1, from coordinate 2,576 downwards.
AAAAACAATAACCATAGTACATAAAAACTAAATAAGCACACAATCATTTAGATTAAAACCATAAGTTTCATAATCATTCACAAACAAAAGATCCATACACTGGCCATCCATCAGATAAACTAAAAACACAACTTAAAACTTCCAAACACTAAACAAACTAAACCTATGAAAACCAGAACAAAAGCCACCCATCCCCTTCCCTAAACACCATCACCACCAGCCTCCATAATCTCCACGTGTGCTTCTTTCATGGCAATCCGCTCCTCCGCCTCAGCAATAACATCATTCAACGATAACAGTTTATTGTTTTCATCCTGAATATCATCCCTAAGATACATTAAAGTATCAAAAACATCCTCCTCGTCTTCCATGGATTCCATTTCAGCAACGAGAGCAGTCAACTAAGCTATTTAATTCCTGGCAGTTTGGGATTCTTCACGCATGCGGTAAATAAAACGGCATATATTAGCCACCTGTTGGACAAAGAAAAACTTCATGTACTTGGGCACAGCGGTCTCACCACTAAAGCAATAAGATCATCAATGACATGCCTTGCAACATCATTTGATGGTCCAAGAGCTGCCATTGATAAGAAAATTTGGGGGGAATAGTAAGCGAGTGGTTGAATACGAAATGATGCAAGGAAAACCCTAATTGAGAGTAACCAATAGTGATAGTAGAGGAAATGATTAAGTGAGATTACTAAACGGGGGTATTTAAAGCCAATTTTGTGGTGGAGAAACACCCACCATAGCATCATTGGGCAAGAAAAAAGAACCAGCGTAACTTAAATGACGGTCATATCATATGAACAAAGCAAATAATAACTCTCAATTCCCTAAATGGCACAAACTAAACCCTCCCCATTTCTAAAAGACCCAAACTAAACCCTTATTCTTTATAAAACCTACAAACTAAACCTTTAGAATTATAATTTAAGCAAAAACCTAATAGAAACTACAAAATCCATTACGATAACAGACTACAGACGTAGCGGGTGGGTTTGTGCACCATTTAGTTCAAATCAGAAAAAAACAATATATCAAAACACACCAACCCAAAAAAAATCAAAGGTCTTTCAATACCAAAACACTGAGATTTCTACTTAGACTATGCTACACATAACTAACAAAAAGAATTTACAAAAACACTACCTTACACTTTTAAGAAAATCACACAAACATAAACAACTACCTGGATTTACGCGATTAAATTGGTAACCAACCCGTTTTCATGCTAATATCCTCAAATAGTCCAAAGTAATAATGCGTTCAACCAATGACTTTCAAAGTTAGAGCGATTTATACAATGCTTAACATAAGTAACATTCAGATTTTGCACAAACACCAAGCCCGGTGCAACGCACGGGTCGGCACGCCTCATTTACTATAAAAATCAAGTTTCAACCAATTGATCGAAGAGATCTGATTCTAGGGTTTTATAATCTTAATTGTTGATAAATCATGTCTATTGATCTAATAGTTTACAACGAGGATTTCAACTCGTGCGTTATCGTAGAGTGTCTATATGCAATCGTATTGCAGACAGCATAAATGTCGTTCTTTTAGATTTGCATTCATGGTTTATGAACATTATTTGATAATTTTTTTGTATATAATAGTGTTGTGTGTGTTACAGTTTCTAATAAAACATTATTGAGAGTAAGTAAAAAACTTTAAGCATAATTGAGAAGCTATACTGAAGAAATTAATTAGCTGCATCTTGAACAATCTAGAAAATGATAACCGCATCAACCAACCTAAGAATTCAAACTTCAAGAGATCATCAAGACAAATGACGATCATGATGATGGTGACGATGACGATTACGAATATGGAGAATGTGATTCAATGAAAATATTGTTGCCAAAAAGAAAACGTGTTTCTTATCAAATTAAAGGTGGTGACACTGATGAAGAAGGCGGTAAATGTATTCTAGTTTTGAAAGGAAAGGGAGGCAGTTCATTTTTTTTATAGGATTACAAGTGAAGATTATGTAAAAGGCAAGATCGGTGATAAAATGGATCACGCTAACTAAAGACGGGAAACCAAAGAGATTTTAGGGAGAGAATCTATTTGGATGTGCTTATGTCATAGTAAATAATTATACGGCCGAAGATACGTGAGCATATAGGGTCACACACGTATACACCGAGGTACTACCATTTATAATGTAAGTAATATACTTATAGTAACTATATTAAATATATTAGTTAATCATTTCACGATTTACTTGACGGTCGTTAATTAGTCTGTCCGACGAAATAATTAAGGTAAGGCTATTTATTTAAGTGTAATCGACATTTAATTAACTAAGTCCAAAATGAATATGGATAGCCCATATTGGGAGCTTGGGTCGGCTGAATTGGGGAAAGAAAAAGGGAAAAAAGGCTAAACTTGTTCCCTAAGTAATTTGTATTGCATTAGGGTTATCTTAAACACACCCTATAAATAAAAAGCCCTTAGAAACAAGTCAAAAATCTATTTCTCTCCTCCCTAACACCTTAATCGATCGGCTTATAAACCCTAAAAGGTTTTATTACTCGATTTCCACAAGAACAAGAACAAGAATAAGGA
>BQNB010009483.1:80000-86681 GCA_026074375.1 Tanacetum coccineum | reverse complement strand
CCCAACATAGGAGCGAGAGGTCACAAATAACGACAAAGCAACTAAACCTGAAGGACCAATTTATTAATAAGTTCAATTTCGATAATAATTAAAATTTTCTTCTATAAAGTTTAACCTTAAAATTACATAATACCTAAAAATATAATCTAAGTGGAGTCTTCAAATGCATAATCTCTAAGGTCCAGCTAGCTCTCGTCACACATCCCCATTAACCCTGAGTACCTGCCGCAGAAGAAAAAAAAATGCAGCAGAGCTAATCGCTCAGTGCGCAGATGTAGATAACAAATAACAATGACAATAGCATAATATATGAGAGTGAAGAAAGAAATACCAAGAGATCATAATGGCAATTTTCTCGTCATATCAACACCTCAACACCAGGGTAATCAAAGAAATATAAGGCTGAAGGAAAAGGTTTGGGATATTTATACCGAGTATCCTACATCATATCATATCAAGTGCACTCCACGTGCTAAAAACATATCGTATCATAAATCATACTGATACACTGGTCGCGACTCCAGTGCATCTAAAATTAACGGAAGGTATGTATGGCACTAAATCACTCGACCGCATGGTCATATCAAACCATAAATATATCATATCATAACATAGCCTAGGATGCATCCATACGCTTCCCCGAGTACTCAAATCATAATCATAATGCTCTCGCCATAAAGGCTCCCACGCGAGCAAATCATATCATAATAAAAAGGCTCTCCCACGAGCAAATAAAATCATATCATAATCATAATGGGGAAACGCCGTGGACTGATCACACCGCCACAAATAGTGTCACACCATTGATGCCACAATGACGCGGCCATGGTACCTCAATGGCTAGTTGCTTGGAATTCGTAACTTTTGTCTACATGTCTAGGGTTCTATGGTAGCACAGTGAACATATAAACCAACCAAACACCATTTTCAAAAAATCAATTTAAACATAGTTTTCATAAAAATATGTTCATCGTGCATATGAGTCCTATGGAAACAAGAACAAGAAACGCTCATATAAAAGTGGAATCACATTATTTCCAAAAATCATTTCAACATAACTTTTTCCCAACATCATCAAAATATCTTCACAATTCATCATCATAATAAAATGTGTTTCTCAAATAAAGGGGATCATATAGAAAAGGATTATCATAGCACCGTAAGGGAAATCAATGGAAGTATATGAAGCAACGACAAAAGAGAGTACGAGTATGAAAGATTACGAACATATCAACGATTTAAAGGAGTACGTGAAATAATATCCGTACAAATATTGTAACGATCAAAAGAGTGAAAGTAAAGAATCATCCGTACCTGAGCAAGTGTCTAATATGGCTAACGCCAATAAGTCCACCAACATCCTCAAGAAAATCCACACCGAAAAATAATCCTACATTATAATTATAATCCAAGGTCCTATTATAATTTTATCGACCATTCAGTCTTCCTAAGACAAATTTCAAGTTTGTATCTACGTACGTTTAATGTGATCGGTTACTGTCTTTATTTTTAAGTATATGTGTTGTTACTAAAGATACTTTATAACTTGATAAGAAATAGATTAGTTAAAAACAACTATGCCAAAAACGTAACTTCGAATATTATTAGCTTTAAAACAATGCCAAGGCATTATATAAACTCACAAGAACAAGAAGAGGACACGTCCAATTCCTTTTTCTTTTCATTCAATTTTTTTACGATCCCATGCACATGCATGAGACATTCCTTCAATCTTTTATTACTAAGTAAACGTACTCATACGGCTGTGGGTACAATTAAGTGTCAATCATTTTGTTTGTAGTCGTTAATATATGGTGATTTTTGGTTTTGGTCTTATCATCATTTAGCTTATCGTAATATTGTTTAAGTACCAAGCTTATGAGTCGCTAATAATTATAAATAGCATACGTATACATTGTGGCTCCAAAATTACCTCCATGCGAAATGAAAATAGATCGATGTGGAAATCAAACACGAGCATGAAAACCAACTCGAACACGCACAAGACAGTTCAACGAGATGAACCTTGGTACCCACACATATACGAACATATGTTCCCAAAACCCTGCCACTCTTATAGTTTAGTTACCGGCAAAAGAACCCGAACCATCTTCCCAAACATGACACGATCGATCTTAACCATAGCAGACCCCAAACTTGAAGCCCGACTATAACCGAGTCACGAACTATAAAAAGAACTCAGCCCGAATGATGATCATATTTAACATAAAGGATGATTCATTGCTACTATGAGCAAGACGGTAATACATCGTAACCACATGGGTATGAGCACCCACTCGAACATGATAGGAACTCCAAATCAGAAAAGAACTCCAAAGCCGTAGCAGTTGAAACCATAACTCTGACGTGATCACGAACGTGAACTTCATTCCTACATGGATACATATTAAGAACTCGAACAAGGCTTAATGTAAAAATAGATATAAATTATGCCACATCCCTCTCACTGTGTTCTCAGATAGTATTTAGGAATTTAGGGGTTTTATTTTTCGATAATGGTAATATGAGAGACTGATATATAAATCAATTAAGGGAGTCGAATAGCAAGGAGTGTTAAACGTGTGGTTGACTTATTATTAGTAGTAACTCGTTCTATATTATTGTGGGTTAACGACAGCTAAGACCAAGTATGTTGTTATCTAATCAAATTTTCCTTTTTATGATAACTATTATGGTAAAGTCAAATTTACCTTTTTTCGTTCCTTTCATTGCGTAACTAAGAATGAATCATATATCTCATTAGTAATAATCTACTCTAAAGTGATTATTAGTTTCTAAATTAATGTTTCTGCTTCTTACTTTAAATACACAGGTCAAAGCTTATAAAAATATTGGATATCATATCATTACTTTCTTAATAATGATTTCGTCGTGAAGAAGAAAACTTTCATGTTTTATGAGAATCAATAATCATCTAATCCTTTACGTTTGTAAAATGCCGATTATTATACTAGTAGTATCTAACTCCAAAACATGTGGAGGAACAAATCCTATTTTGACTGCACGTGTCCGTCATGTGTTTCACATCCCTTCTAAAGATGGCCTTTATAGCAGCCTTGTTCAGTTCAGCGTTGAACCATATCAAAGATTGACCTTTCACACACACAAAACTTACTTGCATCTCAAGTCTAAGGATGATAGACATAACCACTTGCGAGATTCACAATTGACGTCGATCCATGAAGTGATTTCTCGTAGGTCCCAATGTTCATCCAGTGAACAACATATGAGTTTGGCGGTATCATCCATTAATATTCATACCATATGAATATGACCGAAACACTCACATTTGCCTTATTTCAATGATACTCCCGTATCATCATGATGACATCAAATAACGTCTATTTTATAGCATCATTTATCCCGTATAAATTACCCATTTTATATAATTATTGTAAGATTTGGTACTTAATTGTTTATATTTATTATTTGCAGTAATTATAGAGTACATTGTGAAGTTTATATAAAAGGCACACATTTTGGAGCATAAATGAAGAGTTCAAGAAAGTCTACTGAACTGACAGCAAATACGCCGTATTATTCTAGACTTATACGCCGTATCCAAGACTTGATGAACTAAAAGACCATTGCCTGACTTTAAAGAATACGTCGTATCTGCATCAACGATACACCGTATATAATACTTTGGTCAACAATGAAGAACCAACTGGGTTTACCTCAATACGCCGTATCCAATAAAGAAGATACGGCGTATCCGTGCCGACACTTCATGGATAACCATGGTCAAACAGTCAAAGATCATGCATTTAATGCGGTCAATAATCAGTGATCTCGCAATTAATGAAAATCTTGGTCATGAGGAAAGTGAATAACACTTAATGATGATTACACGCAGAATTAATGACAATTTATGGTCATTAATAAAAATTGGTCAACATTCAACTACTAACCAGGGAAACCCCATCAATACGCCGTATTGACTGCATTGAATACGGCGTATTGACCAATTTTCAGACACTATAAATACAAGACCCTAAACTCAGTTTTAGGTGTGCAAGAAAATCCCTAAACCACCAAGTCGACTCTCAGACGTATAGAAGAGCCAAAAAGGTTAGAAATGAGCATCAAGATCATAGGAAAACTCTTGTAATCTTCCCACAACCGAATACGCGTTCGATTGAGGTTTCTTTATTTTAATCGTTCATATATCAAACCGTGTGTATTTTTACAATGACTATGGGCTGATACCTTTAGGTATCAGCCATGTTTATGAAGATTTAATGTTTGGTTTGTTTATCTCGATTGTCTTAATTTATCGTTGATTGTTTGATTATGTTTACCATTTTATACTTGTTTACGTGCTTGTATGTGACCTATCATTCAACTGGGTCTAGTCCTACATATTTAATGCACTGCAACTTCGGTGTTGTGTGGGCGTAGGCTAAGAGTCCGGGATGGCTCTCCATATTTGCATGTAAGTGGGTAAAGTCCCAATGGGCTAGAGTTTACTAAGAACCCATTATTAATCACCTAAGGTAGATTAAAATAAACAAGAAGGATGCTTTATGCGGGCACGTTAATTGTGACAAGATTGTTCGTGTCTAGGTCTTAGAATGAAGTACCGCCTAAGTCTTAAGAATGATATGCCGCTTCGAGATAAGATTATCATTGCACTAATAAACAAACCTGCGTTTTATCGGATTATTCATGGTTGATATGTTTTCCTTATATTAGTATTTGACCTCTTCTCTATCGTTTGTTAATCTTCTTGTGTGTGTTTATTGCTTTACTTGTCATCAAAACCTTAGCTTAGACACCCAAACTCGTGTCAGTCTCTCAGGCTGAACCCCCTTATCATTAGCTTAGGATTTGCATAAATTAGATAACTAAAATACTGATAAATTAGATATTAACGCTCTCGCTCTTAGTGATCGACACCCTACTTACCAATGAAGCTACATCTTGACCGGGTACACTGCCCGTTAAAGTGTTGTTTTTAGGTTAAGTCGGCAAAATATAAATAGTAAAACTTGATACATAAAATAACACCTACACAATGACACATCAAGGTTTTTGGCGCCGTTGAATCACCCCTAAGAACCCATGATACGACTTACTCCTAGGATCACTAAAATCAACTAGTACCACTAAGAACTTCCCTTTGAAAGTATACCAAAACCCTAACTAGATCACCCAATGATCTAGGCTTGATCACTAAGATACAAGTCTTCCCTCAGAACCAAATAAAGTGATAAAAGGTAGTTGAGCCAAGTCCTAACCTAACCAAGTGACTCGATTATAATAGAAAGGGTATATGAGAAGACTGATCCTCCTCTCTGGACACACAACACAAACAAGTGTAATGAAGTACTTTTGTGTCCCTACCACATGCGCGCAATGACTGTGTTCTTCAGATATGTATGATACGATGACAAGAAGATTAAGAACACAAGAGGTGTTAGACTTAGAGGGTAGGAGAAGAGAAAAAAAGAGAAAGAAAGAATGGCAAGAGGTGAGTAATACAATAACTAGGAGGGGGTATTTATAGGCCAAAAACTGGATGTGACATTTTCTAATAGCCAGTGGCGCGCTGCCCCACGTGTCAGTGCGCTAGAAACTCGACTCGGGTTTTTTTGGTTTTTGTCGTTTTAACTACCCGATCTTGCTAAACCCCTAATTGTACTTCATACTTTGACCTTTTCATCATTCTTATACTCAAGGTCAACTAACTCAAATAGCCATTTGATAAAAACATTTGTGAAGTAGTTTAAAAGAAGATTTGGGGATGTTTTTTCAATATCAAAGAGATAGATAAGAACTAATAGGCAAAGGGTGTGTTTGGGTGTTCCACACATGTATATAGTTTAGTTGGAAACTAACCATGGTTAAGTTGATGAGTTGGCATGGTTAAGAGAGAAATGAATATGCCAGGGAATATTCTAAACTTGGTGAGGAAGTGTGGATGTTGTGAAGGAAATTTGAAATTCAAATTCAAATTCAATTACAACATATGGGTTATTTGGGAGAAAGAACTGAGTTGGCATTGATGTTATTTTTAGGAGCCTAAACTATGATCTAAATTTCAAATTCAAATTTGAATTGTTAGGTGCATCCTAGTGATATCATACACATCAAGCTCATCAGAGGTTCGTACGATGATCGACGAGCCTACGATCTTTGCATCGTTTATATGAAGCATCTGAATAAACACCACAACCATCATACATTATCACACTCCGAAACATGCTAAATTCAAGTGCCGAGAGCAAATGTAGAAAGGGTAGAAGGTGTGTAGGAGAAGTTTAGGTGAAGTGTGTGAAGAATTTGAATTTCAAAAGTATAAGTGTGTGGGAAGAAGTGTATGGAGAAAGCTTTAAGTGTGTGTGTGTGTGTATGTGTGTCTGTATGTGTGTGAAATTTAAATTCAAGTAAGAGTTGTGTGAGTGTAGGAATGGAGAAGAAGAATGATGATGTGGTCGTCGTAAGACTTCTACACGAAGTTTTACAACTCCCTAGGCAGAGTACCTAACCGTTGTAGTAGTAGTATAGGCAAGACTCGGGGGTTGTTATCGTTCTCTAGGGGAATAGGTTGGGAAGGCTTGATCACGGTCTAACAGAATTCTAAGGGTTGAGGGAAGATTCTTTTTGTGTTTTTATATTTTATAAAAGCATGTAAAATCATATATTAGAGAGGTGGTT
>BQNB010009483.1:0-75000 GCA_026074375.1 Tanacetum coccineum | reverse complement strand
ATAAGCAACTTTAAAAAAAGGAAAAAATTTTGTAACTTGCAAATAAGCACGAAATAAGCAAAACAAGATGGCAGTATTAACTTTTTATGCTAAATCCTAAGGAAAGCTAGATTGTTGGTTTATAGGGGCAAATTAAGCAAGAGAAGACAAAAATAAGCAAACACAAATGCTAAGCTACATCTAATAAGCAACTGTAACAAAAAATAAGCAAGTAAGAACAGACTAATGGCAAATAAGCTAAAAACTCATAAACACTTAAAATTTACTCTAAAAAGGCAAATAAGCTTATATAAGCTCTAAACTAAAGACAATGAGCTAAAATGGGCTTAATCTACTCTAAAAAGCTAAGCTAATCCTAAATAAGCCCCCCAAAATCAACCACACCCTCTACCCACGTAATAAAGCTTAATAGCAAAAATACTTCAACAGTACTAACTTGGAGTTAGTACTGTTAGGTGAAAAGCCCAAAAGGCCCTTTTTTAGCTTAAAAATAAGCTACCTATAGGGGTTTTTAGCTTTCTGGCTTATAGGAGCTCAAAGAGTAGCTTATAGGCTTTCCAGAAAAGCAAAAAAAACTAAGGTTTTACTACAAATAAGCAAGAAAAAGGGGTGAGAAAAACGGGTGCTAGCACCAGGGCACCTTTTTGGTTTTCTTTCAAGTAACAAATGGCAAAATGCAAGCCTAATTATAAGCAATCAAATAAGCTCATATCTGAAAACTAAGCTCAAACAGGATTAAATTATCTACAAACTACTTGTATAAGCAAAATCAAACCTTAAATAACACACACTATGCTTATTTAATTAGCAATGAAAAATTGAACTTTTTGTTTTTATGAAAACTGTAGACTTGACAGGTTTTACTTAAAACACAAATGCAAATGCACACTTACTTGACTTCTCTACTACTGCATATAAGACTCAAAAGGACATATTTTTAACACAAAAAAAGTGTTTAATCAATTTATAAACAAATAAGCTGATATACACCTCTAAAATTCAACAGGTTTAAGCTATTAATTCTAAAAAAACTTAAAAATGAATTTTAACTTAAACCCTTTTAAAACTAAAGATTAAAAATTCTTTAAAATAGGCCTAGTTAAAAGATGACTTATAGACCCTCAACCATTAAAACATCATTTTTGAACCAATTTTTACCTTATGTCAACACACCCTTAAGACCATAGATTTCACTTTTTAAAACTTGTTTTAAGAGTTTTAAACAAGGATTTGAAAAAACAGTTGATAATCAAAGTTTGTAACAAAATAATCAAAAATCAACAAACTAAGCACTTAAACTAGCAATAAGCAAACGCGAATAGATTTTATGCAATATTGACAGTATTTAACACCAACTTAATTAAAGGACAAATAAGTAAAGCAAACACAAACAAGCATAAAGAACTTAAACAAGCAGCAATAAGCATAAATAAGCACAGGATAAGCAGATGAACAATAGAAATAAGCAAAAATAAAAAGAGAGCTTACAAATGGTCCTATGCTTTTTGGCAAGAAATAAGCTTTCCAAAAGCTTAAAAACCAAGCCTATAGCCTCCTATGAGGCACTAAATCATGGCCATCCACAATACACCATGCTCCATTATCCTTTAACAAATTTTTATGATTTTGAGTGAAAAAGGACTAAAACACTATAAGCTATGATAAAGCTTATAAAGTCAAGTCATAAAAGCTTAAGAGACAGTATTGAGAGCTTATATGAGCTTTTTAAAACATCTTAATAACAAGTAAGCAAGGATTTAAAAACATGACATTACTTAAAAATACCTCAAAATTTCATTTATACTAAAAAAAGATTACAAGACTTAAAAAAAGTTACAATAAGCTGTTAAAACTAAATAAGCTATAAATAAATATAAAGTAGATAAAAATGGATTAAAAAAAAGAGATATGGTCTAATGGCTTACATTGATGCCCTATTTATACTAAGACTATGAAGATTCTAGGTCTTCTTGCTGTGTTTGTTGTGTGAGAGAACTCAAATCTTCATCTCAGCCATCAAATGCCTTTGTGCTTCTTTAAAATGATCACAACCCTTAATTAAGCACACGTAGCCTCTCTTGTCCAATCAGACACCATGGGATTGCCATGGTGTCATTCTTTCTTGGCTGTTTGTGAGGTGGGGATGAAAGGGGTTTAAGTAGGGTTTATAGATTTAATGATTTTTTGTTTATTTGCCAGAGGTAGAAGACAATGAACAGTACTTGGGTACTATTCTTTAGCGGGAAAAAAGGTTTTATGTCTGTTTGTTTGAAGGTGCAGGGACAAGTTTGTGGAGTTGGCAAAACAAGCCCTCCAAGGTGTATGTGTTTCTTGCAATAAAAGTCCTTTGTGGTGGATTAAACTTTGGGGGATGGCAGAAATGCCCCCTCAAAGTATATTGAGGTTTTGCAAAGTTAGTCCCTAAAGGGACTAACAAAGGTTAAATGGGAATGGGCCTTAGCAGTTTGGGTTTTAACGCTCGTTAAGTATTTGTTTGGGCTTCATTAAATATACTAATGGGCTTATCCGGCCCATTAGATGGGTTTGGGTGGGCCCATTAAGTATTCTTCGATGTCGGCTCCGGTTTTGACCGTTGACTTTTCCGGGTTGACTTTGACTTCGATTTGACTTTGGCTTTTCTACGCTTTTCCACTCCGTGCTTGGTTTTGTCTGTTTTTGCTTGATTTTTCGTCCTTTTATCGGATATCCGTTTCCTGCACAAGATAACTGGAAACATACAAATACAAAGTACTTTTGGTACGTTTTTGGTCATTTTAGTCCGGTTTTAGTGGAAAAGGTTATGTGTAATTAAGCACATACCAACACTAACTTTGATAAGAGCAGCAGTAATTCCAAATAGCCTTATGAAGCTTTTAATCCCAACAACATGGGACTCTGGTATCCAAAGTATTCTGGCTTTGAACTGACAGCTTTTTTAGATGCCGACCATGCCGGATGCATTGATACTCACAAAAGCACTTCTAGAGGAATACAGTTCCTAGGTAATAAGTTAGTCAGTTGGATGTCAAAGAAGCAGGATTGCACTGCAATGTCATCAGCAGAGGCTGAGTACGTGGGGTTATCTGCAAGTTGTGCTCAAGTAATGTGGATGAGGACACAACTTAAGGATTATGGGTTCAACTACAACAAAATACCATTGTATTGTGACTCTCAGTCAGCCATAGCAATCTCATGCAACCCCGTGCAGCACTCCTGTACCAAACACATCCATACTCGATATCATTTCATCAAGGAACAGGTTGAAAATGGTATAATTGAATTGTACTTTGTCAGAACTGAATACCAATTAGCTGATATGTTTACTAAAGCCTTACTCGAAGATAGGTTTCAGTATCTTGTCAGACGAACTGGTATGCGATGTTTGACTCCACAAGAACTGGAAGTTCTGACAAATGAATCTGCTTGATATTTCATCAAACATCAAAATGTACATATTTAAAAAAAAAAGAAAAGTACAAAAATATAAAATTTCAAAAAGAAAAATACAAAACCAAAAAATCAGAAAATGTTTCACAAAAAGAATCCTCTTGACATGTCTCTTGGAATCGATAACATTTACGTACCTAGAAATGTTGATTAATATCAACGCGGGCGTGTAAATGAAGTTCGAGCAGGAGTTTCAAATGCTTTCAAAACATGTCATTTCTATTTTTCTTTATGACTTGTAATTACTCTTAGTTTGCAACTCGGACCCGAACGACAAAGGAGAGTATGTTTCAGTGCGCTTATCCTTAGCGTTAGAAGAGAAGTCTTCTAACATAATGTTTTTCAAAAAGATTTAACATAATTTTTCAAGAATTTCTCGCTGACGATTCATAATCTTTCAAAATTGTATGTTCAACACTCCATCCCTCATAAAGTTTTACAAGACAATTCTTCTACATTTGGTGTCATTTTCAAAATGTATCAATGTTTGAGGGGGAGCTTTTTGAAAAACAAGGTTTTAATGATTTTGGATACCTCATAACATGACAATATTTATGTATTCAACACATTATAAAAAGTCTTAATAACAACTCAGTAATACTAATGGCTACTCAATAGATTGTATGTTATAAGATGATTTAGTCATTGAGCACAATTTTTCAAGAATTCTTCAATGACAATTCATAATCTTTCAAAATTGTGTGCTCAACAATGCTAACCCTCAATTTTATATTCATTTTACAACTTTGAATCATTTTTTTTGGTGTCAAACATATGTAAAATTGAGGGGGAGCAAGTTAATGTTCCATATAATTCATGCTAAGTATAAAAGTTTTCTCCACTAGATTTTCATGACAAATTTTAATCACATGGTATTTCAAAAACTAAGTGAATTAGTATAACATCTAAGGGCGAACCTCACATTTTGGGGAGTGGAATTTGACAGTTTTTGTGCTAGTAATATAAATTCCTATCCATGAGACGCTCTTAATACTTGGTTTTCGTCAGTATGTGTCATAAAAAAATTTAAATTTGGGTCAAAATCACCTCTTATGCTATGTTTCGATATATTACCCATCATTTTAAAGACAAAGCAAATGGTAAATGAAAGAATAGTTTCTAAGGCTTATTTTCCCCTACACTTAAGTTGAACATTATCCCCAATGTTCTATAAAGGTACCCGTAAAAACGAATAAAGGGAAACAAAAACAAAGAAAAGAAACTAGACTCGAACTTTTTCTACCTCGAAACCCGGGTTTTGCTTAATAATGGAGAAGAAACATGCCCGATAACTGGATAATATCATACCAAAATCATCCAATGAAACTTCCAAAGATTTTCCAAGCTTTTCCTCATCAAACAAAAATTTTTATTAATATTAGAACCTTAAATAAAAGAAAAGACAAAGACAACTATACCAAGCATAAAATTTATGATATACAAATATACAATATGAATTTAGGGTTTGACTCGATAAAGAAGTAAAGATAGGATGAGAGAATTGTCAAACTTATTGGTTTTGCAGGTTTATAACAGAAGATTTCATATTTTAAATGTTATGCAATATTTTCAAAAATAATTAAAAACTTTAAGTTTTCTGGACCTGGGCATTTGACGCCGTCAGGAGAATCCCGACCCCATCACAGGTGTCGTGGTGATGGCGTCGCGTGTAAATCGTGACGCCGTCTCCACGTTCTGTGAAAACAAAAATTTTGTTTTTGATGAAAAATTTCCTGCACTTGATTCCATAAGTTAAATCCTGTATAAATAGCTGCATAAAACCTGAGATTTGACAATTTACTCATATGACTCAAAACTGACGCGAATTAATCTGAACAAATTATTTAACATGTTTGAACTTGGTTCAAAAACCGGATAGATTCCCCTACACTTATTATTTGCAAAATACATTTGATTGAAATTATGACGAGGTTAAAAACAACACAAAGCATGATTACAAGATAAAGTTCGAACATGATAGAATAAAATGAAAAGAGTAAAACACATGACACTCCTAATTGCGAGAAAAGTAAATATCGGGTTGCCTCCCAAGAAGCGCTTTTCTTTATTTATAAGTCTTGTAGCTAGACTCGAAGTCACACGTCCTTACATGACTTCTCCTTCATCTTCCATCCTAGTTAGGTATTCGGGTCCAAGCTCTAGGCATTCTTTTTAAAATCCTAATATCTTGCTCATTACGTACTCTACCCCTCTTCTCTTGTCTTCCTCGTTCCTAAGGTAGACTGATTTTGTGTGCTCTTTCTCAAGGTTCGACAATGAGTTGTATTGTTCTATCTTATGGGGTATCTTATTGGCAACTTCATCGTTTCCATTGGTGAACCTAACTACTCCTTCTTCTGGGTCGTGAGTCATGTTAGATATTTCCACAAAAGGTTTCCCTAGCACTACTTGCGACAGCCCAGGGTCTATAATTGAGCTAATATCCTCAATAATCATGAAGTCTATGATATAAGTGAAGTTTCCTACAAAGACGTGCATTCCTTTAATCCTTCTTGTGAAATTATTAACTCCTCTATTCGCATCTTCCCTAGGGTTGAGTTTTCTCCTCATGATCCAGTTATACATCATTCGGGTCATGACATTTAGAGGGGAGTTAAGGTCAATGTAGGATTTTTCTACATGCACGTACCTAATGTTGCATGGTATCTTGAGGTTCAATGGGTATCCATCTATAATGATGGGGTTTCGTAGAAATATTAAGGGGATTGGGCCACACATAAGGTACTTATGGTAGGTTAGCTCATCTCTAGTTGGAAATGTGTCAAAGTATTCTACCGCTGGTCCTTCTGTTGTTTCCCCTTCGCCTTCATTGGGACCCTCATTATGATGTTCATCATCGTCTCGTATGATCTTGATGAACATTACTTCTCCATCATCCTCTTTAGAGTAGACAAATTTCGTATTGGAGGATTGGGGAACCAATCCGAGCAATTCAAGCATTGAATTTAGCTTTCATGCCTGTTCTGTGGCAAAAGAAGCTAACAGATCAGGTTGTGGGTGTGGGTTAGAGCTAGTGTATCCTAGGTTGCCTTCTCCTTCCTGTCCTTTGTCAGGTCTATTAACTTGGGATCCTTCGGGCTGCTTGGGATGGATTATGATGGCGTTGATTGAGCCATGGACATGGTTTGAGCATTGCGGTTCTTGATTTAGGTAAGAACGAGCAAACAAAACTAGGGAAGTACTCAGTTTTGGGTTCTTAACCGTGTCTCTAGGTAGTGCGCCCGCTATTCGATCAGTGATGGCCTTCAATACAATGTCAATTTTATTGGTCATCTCGCCTTGTTGTCGTTTGAAATCGGCTTCAAACTTAGACAACCTGGCGTCTTAAGATTCCATGAAGTTAGATACTAATCCTTCCAGACTTAATAGATTGTAGGTGCACCAAGATTGTTTTGCTCGGGCTTGAAAGTATACTACTTACCTCCCGCTTTATCGGTACGCGAGGATGCGTATTTAACAAAGGCTTGTTCAGGATCTTCCATGCAATACTGAGTGTCGTGGGGACCACTACAGATCTCACATGAGGTAGTGATTTTGTTCACTTTAGTAGGTTATATCGGAGAAAGATGAGCTTCCATTAAGCGTTGGACTTGATTTTCTAGCTCGATTAGACGGCGGTCGGATGTACTCGGGACATCTTGAGGCAATGTGATTGCGTTGACCGGCTTAGCGAAATCCATTCTTCGGTGTTTAGGTCACGAAGCTTGCCACCGGCCGATTGGTCAATGGTTCGTCTTGTGACAGGATTGACATGGTCAAAAAAAATTTGGACTTGGAGCCAAAGGTCGATGCCATGATGAGGGACTTTTGTAGTAAGTCCTTAAAACGAGTCCATGCTTCGGATAGAGATTCTTCATGATGTTGTTGGAACATCAGGATATCATTGCGGAGTTTTGCGGTCCTTCCCGGTGGAAAGAATTGAGCAAGGAATCGGGTAGTAAGATCCTCCCGTGTGGTGATGGATCTTGCTGGAAGACGTTCAAGCCAATTGCTAGCTTGATCGCGAAGGGAAAATTGAAATAAACGCAGGCGCGTTCTTTCCCTATTTTCACTGTCAAGGTCAAGTGAGTCCACTAGTTTTAGGAAATCCTCGAGGTGCTGGTTTGGATCCTCGGACCAAATTCCATGGAATGAGCATCCGTTTTGCACCAACCGGATGGTGTCAGATCGAAGAGGTACCATGTTATTCCCTACAGGGAGCTTAATGGTATTCCTGTAGCACTCATGGCTAGGTTTGGAGTAGTCTCCAAGAGTACGGATAGGATTCTCTTCTCCCATGGTGGTTGACGAGAATGGGTTACGAAACAGATAACACAAAGAACGGATAGACTACGAGAAAGCTAATATGCGGAAATTAAATTCTTACTTGAAAGGATTCAAGCAAGTAGAACTAAGCTAAACTATGATCAAAACCTGACTATTCCCCGGCAGCGGCGCCAAAAACTTGTTGCGGTTGTCATAAGGGACTTCTACAAGAAGTTTTACAACTCCCTAGGCAGTGTACCTAACCGTTGTAGTGTAGTATAGGCAAGACTCGGGGGTTGTTATCTTCACCTAAGGGGAATAGGTAATGAGACTTGATCACAGGACTAGACAGAAGTCTAAGGGTTTTAGAGAAGATTCTTTTTGTGTTTTTATATTTTATAAAAGCAGGTAAAATCATATTTGGAGAAGGTTTGGGTTGTTTTAGCTATTAAATAAAAACTAAATATTAACTATGCAACAAGTATACACAATATATAAAAAGACAGTGTTTATTTACTCTTGTATTACTCCTAGTATAGCATCTCCTAGTGTTTTGCTTTGTCACACTTGTGATGACTATGTACTTATAACCTAAGTCATAAACGAATTACACGAACCCGTCATCTATTTAATATTCTGTTAAGGCAACGCACAAGTAAGATAGTATGAAGACTATTACAAGGCCCTTAAAGGTATATTAAATGCATTTGAAATACATTAAGAGTGGATCAACCATATAAGGGGAAATGTAGTATGAAGACTGTTACCCGATGGTATCCTTTCTACACAATCATGTTTTCCTAGACATATCAACAGCGATACAAACAAAAGCTGGTTTGCTAAGACCTAACATGCATATTCATCACAAGAAGCAATGTTGGGAATTATATTTTGAGTTGATAAGACAAAACACGAATGAAACAAGATGGAAACATGAAGGACCAAAGTTGTAGTCAAAGAATACTACAAAAGATAAGAATTAAAAGATTTGGTCAAAGATAATGATTGAATAACTAATTGGTCAAAGATAATTAATTTCATCATTATTATCATTATTAATTGGTCAAAGATAATTAATTTTATCATTATTATTGTAAAATCTAGGAATTTGGACTCAACTAGGGTATGAATAACATTGATTGATTAAGCACAGCGGAATATGAAATAAGAACACAATCAACATTACTAATAAGGTTTTCTTTATTCATACTAATAAACTATAAACTATTCGACTTTAATCAGTCGACTATGAACTATTACATAAACTAATAAGCTAACTATTAGACTCTCATTGGAGAGATCTAACTATGATGGATGCATAAACTACATACCTTAAACCTCCTTTTATAGTATAAGGAGTCAAGGTTTACATGGAAACTAATAATGATAAAATCAATTAGTATTCTTTGACTAAATTATTATCTTTGACCAATCAATTAGTATTCTTTGACCAAATTATTATCTTTGACCAAATTATTAACTTTGACCAATTATTCAATCATCATCTTTGACCAAATCTTTCAATTCTTATCTTTTGTAGTATTCTTTGACTACAACTTTGGTCCTTCATGTTTCCATCTTGTTTCATTCGTGTTTTGTCTTATCAACTCAAAATATAATTCCCAACATAAGCCGTTCATCCTTTGTCACTTTCCTTCAACCAATGGGGTTTGTAGGGATTGCCAGGGTGTAAATAGAGTGGGGTTAAGGTGGGGTGAAGGTGAGATGGTGATGTTTTGGCCTGTAGTTGCAGGGGGTCACGTGAAGGAGAAGGTGAACAGTACCATTGGCGGGAAATTTGGGTTTTGGGTTAACAGGGTATAGGTTTGAGGGTTTGGCAAATTTAGTCCCGCATGTTGTATTGTATTGTTGCATGAATGGTCCTTTGTGGTGAAATAAGTTTAAAGTGTTGGCAGGTTTAGTCCCTAAGGTTATATATGTGTTTGCACCGTTAGTCCTTTTGGACTAACGGTGTAATATCATAAGGACTAACGATGTAATATGGTAAAGGGTGTATGGTTTGGGCTTTGTTTGGGCCGGTTAAGTATAAAAAAGGGATTTGGGCTTATAATTTACAAAATTGGAATTTAGGGCTTTTAAGGTTTATATAAAATGCATTGGACAGACCCGACCCAATAAGGTGGGCCCGGGTTGGTCCATTTTGACAATTTTGGGTTTTTGGGTTCGTTTTTCGATGCTCATTCCATTTTTGTGTCCCGAGGTTGACTTTGACTTTGACTTGCTGTTTTTGACTTTTTGACTGGTTGACTTGACTTTTCGCGCTCTTTTCATTCTCGTGCTCGGTTTTGTTATTTTGGCTTTGTTTTTCGTCCTTTTTTCGGATATCCGTTTCCTACACAATATAAGTGAAAACATACAAATACAATGTATTTTTGGTACGTTTTTAGTCATTTACGTCCGTTTTTAATGGGAAATGGTATGTGTAATTAAGCACATACTAGTAAACCTCTTACAAGATTTCTTTTAACCAGTTTATTCATAGTTTTGAAATTTATATGTCCAAGCCTCCTATGCCAAAGTTCAAATTCATCAAATGTGGCTTTTTCAAAGAGATAAATTAGACCTCCTTTAGGAATAATATTCTTTAAATCAACACTATACATATTATTCTTTCCAGGAACTTTAAGTAAAACTTGACTTTCATCAGTTAACTTAAAGTTTGGAGATAAAACAATACATTCAGTGTCATTAAAGAGAACACTATTCTTTGTGTCACACATTTGTGAGACACTAAAAAGGTTAAACATTAACTCTCTTACAAAATACACATTCTTAAAATCTAAATTACCAGTTTTAATTGTACCTCTGCCTGTGATTTTCCCTCCTTTGGGGTTACCTCCAAAGGTAACATATCTTCCATCTATCTCTTCATAGTCTATAAGATAAGACATGTTCCCTGTCATGTGCCTTGAGCATCCACTATGAATAACTCTTTGATCCTATAAATCTATTTGTGGATTGCCCTGCACATTAGATAAGAAAATCAGCTTCTTTTGGGGACCCAAGCCATCACTGACTTGGATCTGCCTTGTGCATCAATATAATCAAATCTTTTAAAATTCATTGATGCGCTGTTGTGTTTGAAAAAATGGTCTAAAACTTTAGTCTTTGGTTTCCAAACCCAACAAGCTGAGGCCTTAACAGCATTGACATGATTTTCCTTAACAACATTAACTACTACTTTTGGCCTAGCAGTATTAACAATGTTACCCCTAATAGTATTAACCCTTTGATTACTGTTTTTAAAAGATGTGTTCTTATTAGTGAGCCTCTTAACAATTGAATGTGTTGTTTTATAAAGATTTGACATTGGACTAGCACCATTCACTGTTATTTTTGTGTGAGCAGTATTAACTTGTCTAGCAGTATTAACTGATACTAGGTTAGACTTTATTAATACTGCTTTTGGAACCATGTTCCTTTTAAGATTAGTACTACTTTTGGAACCATGTTCTTTTTAGGGAAGGGGTGAGTCTTTTTGGCAAAATTCTAATGATTCACCCTTTTAATATTGTTCCAAATAGGTTTTAAATTTTGAAACTATTTTTGATTCACCTTTTTACAATCTACCAGCAAGTGATTAAAACTTCTACATACATAAAAAGCTTTATTAAACATCTCAAAATTACTTCCTAATCTTTGAGACATCATATTATTCCAGTTTCTTTGATTTCCTCTAGGAGTATGAATGTTTTGCCTATTTTGCTCAACATGATTGACAAGTTTTCCTAGGAGATTTTACTTGCTCTTTAGATTTAACAAACTCTATTTTAGCAAAACTAGACTTAACTATTTTCTTCTCTTTCTTAGCCTGAGGCACATATTCTTCCTCACTATCAGACACCCAATCCTCAATAATTGGAGCACCATTATTCTTCCTAACTGCCTTAGGCTTGTCTGCACTATCATTAGCTTCACTAGTCTCAACTGCAGGCTTCTTAATTGTAGGTTCACTAACTATAGGCTTATTTACAAACTCCTCTAGACCAGAGAATGACAAATTTGGAGGCATAAATTTTCTTGTATGGGAAGGTGGAACAGCATTATACCCTAAACCTGTTTTGCACTTATCAACTATCTGACAGTCTATTAGTTTGCTTAAGCTTTTAGATGAATTCTTAAGTTTTTCTACTGTTAGCTGAATTTCATCTTTTTATTTTTGAGCCAGTTCCAACTTTCTCCTAAGCTTTGTAATGTCTACTTCTTTTAAATAAATCTCACATTTTAAGAGCTTGATATCTTCTTCATAAACAGACTCATTTTTCTTATAAACTAGAAGTCTTGCTTCTACAGACTCTAAACCTGTTTTATAAGTAATAGCATTTACCTTAGATGTCCTTAAGTCTTTTACCAGTTGTTCATTTGGTTCTTTTAAAATTTTAACATTTTCCAAACAAGATGATGAACAGTTTGAATCAGTAGACACCTCAAAGTTAGAACTTATAGAAGAGTAAGCCATGAGTGCAAAGTTAGTTGGACCTTCTTCTGCTTGATCACTCCAATCATAACCAGAACCATCACAAGACATCAAAGCATTAGAAGTAGTTGTCTCTAATGGCATAACCCTTCTTGTGTTTTCCCTATTCCTGTTTTCTTGGTTCCTTGGAGCCCTGCACTCCCTTACAAAGTGTCCTCTTTTGTGGCAGTTGTAACACTCCACCTTGGACTTATCAAACCCAATGGTCTCGATACCATTCACAGAAAACTTCCTTCAAGTGTTCTTCAATAATCTCCTCGCCCTCATTGTTAGCATAGCCATCTGCCACCTTAAATCTATCTCTTCTAAATCATCAGGATGAATTTGTTGCAAGTCCTCATTGTTAAGTTGTGGACTATTTGGTTGACTTGCAAAGAAACCACAAATGACAGCATCACTCAAGTTGTCAATTGTTGTTGAGTTAACAACAGTAGCTTGAGTGCTGGCAGTTGTAGTACCATGAGCAGTTTTAACTGCTCCATTTGTACTGCTGGTGCTATTTGAGTACACAAAGGCTACATTTTGTGTGTTTGGGTTTGAGCTTGATGTCCCTTTGACCTCTGATTCATAGATCTTCAGGTTGTTGTAAAGATCATCCAAGCTTAACGTATCTATCTCAGGCTTGTTCCTCCACACAATGGTATGTGTGTTTCATTCTGGTGACAGACTTCTTAAAAACTTCTGACTCACATCTTCTTGTGAGATACTTTCACCATGAATCTCTAACTGACTGATAAGCTTTTGAAGCCTATCAAAGGTTTAATCTAATACCTCTGAGCTAGATGCAGTAAAATTTTCATACTGCTGCTCTAGAAGATTCTTCTGAGTCTTTTTAGTAGTAACATTCCCTCCAAACCACTTCTTAATAGCCTACAGCAATGACGTGGCATCTTTGATGGAGTTAAACTTCAATTGATGTTCATTAGGGATGCTCATCAATAAAGTGCTTCTTGCCTTCAGCTCTAACCTCCTTTGTGCCTTTTCTTTAGCAGTTGAAGGAGTAATTGTAGTCTCAACACCTTCAACAATTTTTGTTACTGGAGGTGCATTACCATTTTCTATGACTTCTCATAGAGAATAATCAATCATCTGGATGTACTGTTCCATCCTCATCCTCCAAAGCTCATACTCACCTGGTTTGAGCATATGCACTTTTGATGCAGCAACCATATGTACTAAGTCTTGATCCATGTCTTCTTAGCAAAGTTTCTCAAAGCAACAAGCTATGATGCCATTTGTTGATCCCACTTTAATGGATCTTTAATTCATTAGCTTGTGTAAGGTTTAGTTATGCAAGATAAATCCAACACAACTATAATAGAAACTTTGTTTGATAATACTCAAGATTATGCGGAATCTAATCTTTAATATAAGAAGAATTCTTCAATGAAACAGTAATACAAAACAATATAATTCAACAATAAAAGCTCCAATATTATTATTAAAATAATACGAATACTCTCCTAGTATTTGGGTTACAAAACCTTGAAGCTATGAACAACTCTATGAATGACTCGTTTTTGGTACTTGATACAGATATAGAACTCTATGCCCTAGGACCTCCTTTTATACACCAAAGAGTCCTAGTCGATTTACAATATATTCCTAAGATTTATAATATTCACCATGACCTATTCCATAAATAACTCATACTTATCACGTAAGTAATCTTGATCACCAATCAATCTTTATTCTTTCTCTGATAAGTCTTTGATCTTTTCTCTGTCAGCATACTCTTCTAGCAGTTGTAATCTTTCAGCAGTAGTAACTTTCATACCAGCAGCATTAACTTTCAACACCAACAGTAGTAACTTTTATACCAGTAACATTAACTGTGTACAAGCAGTATTAACTACTTAGAAAGTTTTCTTCAATCTTCACCAGCAGTACTATGTTACACTAGCAGTAGTAATATACACTAGCAGTAGTAACTTACACTAGCAGTAGAAACTAGCAGTACTAACTACTTAGCATATTTTTCATTAAGATTACTAACAGCACTAATTTATGCTTAGCAGCAGTAACACAAACCTTAGCAGCAGTAACTCTAAGATCATCAAGAAGTCTTTTAATCCCAACAACAAGGCATGATCTACATAACATAATAGATAGAGATAGAGCAAGACTTTATATAAACAAAGCATACAAGTCATATATGACGGGTTATCATAATAACATGCATATCTACTTATGATAACATAGAATCCTTTCGGCTTATATTCTACATCATCACGAGCGCATTAAGAATGGTTTATATCAAATATGCATATATACGAAATTCCTCACAGCCCGATCAGTCAACATAAGGAAGGGTCTTAAACATTTCGACTTGAGTTGATTATCAATTTATCATACAATCTTAACAATTATGATATTGACACGCCATAGACAAACAGTTCAAAATACATCAAGATAATTAACCCTTTCGGCCTATTTCAATTGCAATGATATACCAAAAGATAAACAAGGATCCAAGCAAGATAACATTGAATTCATAAACATGTATATTCATAAGTCATATCAAAATCATTCAAATATCATATAATGTTTCACATATGAGAACAAAGTAACAATACCAATATTTCGACTACAACAACCACCAACCCAAAACTAACAATTCCATGATCAACCAACAACCAAATGCTACTGAGACAACTAGAAATATGTCACCTAACTTCTGGAAATTCAACAACGTATCACCAAATGGAGTGTTTGGTAACAAGGTTTATGGTGATGATCTTAAGAGAATTTGGTGTGAATCCTCTACGAATCAAAGTAAGAAATGTTGAGATTCTGGAAATGGATAGTATGTGGTCTATATATGGTGTTAGAACTCTGGAAATTCGTGGCTATGGTGGTGGTTCATGGTAGAGAGAGTGGTGGTGATATTTTGGTAAGTGGCGGATTAAAGAGGTGTTTGGATCATTGGATCCAAGGATACTCACCACTCCTTCCTCCTCTCCAGAGTCTTTAATGAGTGTGTGTCTAAGATATAAGATTGTATGAGAGATATAAGAAATGGGAGAGCCAAGGAGGGTATTTATAGGCTATTCGGGGGCCAAAGTGCGCCGCACAAACTTATTTGTGCGCCGCACATAGGGAGTTAATGCACACTTCATTTAATTGCCTTTAATTTTCTCCACCTCCTCAAAAGTGCGTCGTACTTTGGGTAAAAACGCCGCACTTTGGGTGTTAAAGGACTTTTTAGTTCTGGTGAAAAGTGCGCCGCACTTTCTGCAAGTGCGGCATACTTTTGCTCGTTCTCAACAGTTGACCTTTTTCATGGTTGTATATAATTGAATTCCGCTCGCGTGTCCGCTTGAACCAACTAAAACGGAGTTCGTATGACCGAGTTATGATCAAAACAGTGAACAGGTGTCGGGAAGCTCTGATTTTGAGTTATTTCTTCGTTTAAGCTTTAATTCTTCGTGTAATCTTCCATGACACGTACATAGAACCTACAATAGCAAATATACTCGATTAAGTACCAAAAGTTCTTATATTTAACCAAATTATATACATAAAATCACAGATAACGCATATAGAAACAAGTATAATTTAAGCGTTATCAAACATAAAGGGGGAAACGGAAAATCAACACTCATTACCTGTCATACTATATAAATTACCATATGCTTGGTAAAGGATCAAACCTCCACCGCTGGGTGCAAGCATTATTCGTTACTATCTAAGAGGTCTTTCTTCATCTTCGGCTCCAATTATCAGTGCCCTATTGCACTGACGTTAGGTGCACTCACAAAACCAAGCCACGTTGGCGCACCCGTATTCTATTTCCCTTCAACAATTATCATACGTTTGAAAATCAGTTGCCTTTGTTTTGCTCTCCAAGGTATTGTAAAACCTAATTCCAAAATCTACTCTCCCTCCTCACGTTACCAATGGCGTTATTTTTAGATACGTGAACCCAACCTTTACACAACGCAATTTATTCCTTAGTGGACCATGCAATGCACCGGGGTGTATCCTCGTTTTCAGTAATCCTCTTTTGGCATCTTTTAGACGGCTTCGGTTGGGCCGGTGCTGGTGATGGGTCGTGACTTCGAAAGGAGAGTCCTCATGAGTGGTGTTTTGATAAGAGTCCGCATATTAAGGTTCGTACATATCTTCATTTGGAAATAAAGGAATACGAGACATGGGTTGTTGCGTATGTTGTTGTGATGACAAACCACCCCTACGGGTTTGTGAGCCGTAGTTAAGGTTATCGAATAAGAACGCGTTTGGTTGTGAGGACTGAGGAGAATTAGCTAAACGCGTTTGTTTGTGAGTATTAGCTAAAAGCATTTTGTTGTGGGTATGGGTTTCTATTGCGGTTGTCGTAAGGGACTTCTACAAGAAGTTTTACAACTCCCTAGGCAGTGTACCTAATCATTGTGTGCAGTATAGGTCAAGACTCGAGGGTTTATGTCGTTTATAGGGGAATAGGTTGGAAGGACTTGATCACGGCTACAGTATTCTAAGGGTTGAGAGCAAGATAGTTTTTGTGTTTTTTATATTTATAGGAAGAAGGTAAATCATATATTTGAGAGGTTGGTTTGGTTTTAGATATTAACTAAATATATTCTAAGCTAATGGTGATAACAATATAATAAAGATTGTGTTCATTTAATCATGTATTACTCCCTAGATTGCTTCTCCTAGTGTGTGTTTGTCACACTCTTGTATGATCTATGTAAATTATTTCTATGTCATCGACGAATTACACGAACCGTCGTCTCATTTTAATATTAAGTAAGGCTCAACGACAACAACGCTAATGGTTGTATGAGGACATTAACAAGGCCCTAAGCAGTATATTAAATGGCATTTGTAATATATTAACGAGTGGTCCAAAACCATATAAGGGGCAAGGTAGTATGTAGAAGTTACCATTATGGTATCCTTTCTAACAATCATGTTCTCCTGCATTCAACAGCGATACAGACAAAGCTGGTTTTCTATGACCTAACATTGCACTTTTCATCACAACAGAAGAAAACACCACTAAGATCTACATCCTAGATTTCATACACATCATAATATGAACACCATAAGAAGGTTTAGCCAAGCATGTTAAAGTAAAGCAAGAACAGATAAGAATACACACAAGGACATATTGAATGTTACCAGATAGTACTTAATTGATTAAAACATGAAATGACGGAAAGTAACAAATAGGGTTTTGAGGCCCTAAAATCGTCCCTAACAGCTGCTAAATGAACTAGGGTTCGTCCCTTTTTTTATTTTTTTTTTTTTTTTTTTTTTTATTTTTTTTTTTTTTTTTTTCACTCTAAAGTTACACACTTAAAACCCTAATTTCGGGTTTGTATATATAGGAAAATCATTGCAGCGGCGTCGCGTTTTAATCGTGACGCCATCGTGAAAGAGAATATTCTAGATAATGGGCTGGGTCATGCATTCTGACGCCGTCTTGAGATCTTGTGACGTCATCTTGGTATGAAATGTGACGGCGTCACGTGTAATCTGTGATGCCGTCTCCAACTTCTAAGTAGAAATTCTTGAGAGATGTTGGTGTAGGTCCGTAGTCTTGTCTGTTTCTTCTCCAAATGAGCCCAATTTATGTATATTTCCTCCAAATGCTGAATACCTGAAAAGGAATGATTAAGTACCTATTTTGGGCATAAATGCATCGATTTTATGGTTAAAACGACCCTGAAAAGTGTTTAAAATAAACACCTCCTAAAATACCCTATACTTGGTATTTGTTTTTCCTCAAGCAAATGGGATTTTATAACTAGACAATAACAGTAGAGGGTCATTTTACCCTACTCTTTAAAGGTATTTTATAAAACAACCTTTAGACCTTGTATATTAAAGCTTACGGACGGTATATTAACCTTCGCACACTCACAATAAGTGTTTGGGATTCTCTTTTTCACTCAGGTGTATAATAATTTATAATATAAGGGTGTATGAAAAAAATCAACATTCATACCTGTCCATAAACATATAAATTACCATCGCTGGTAAGGAACAAACCTCCACCGCTAGCGCAAGCATTATTCATTTTTTATATGTATGAGGTCTTTTAAGGTTGTGGGGTGTGGTGTTAAATATAAAAAAGATAACATATAATGGAAACGGAAACGGATGGGATACATTTGGGTGGCTTTGGGTGAATTTGAAGTATGAAGGGGTTGGCAAATTATTTATACGGAACTACAAGTTGGTTTGGTTTTCTAGCCAGATCGCGACGAAGAAAAAAACTCTACACACTCTACATCAAATCTCTTTTTTTTCTTTTCCTATTTTTTAAATAAGATAATACATCATAACTTGAGGTTTATAACACGTACCCCTACACTTGTGCTTTTACATGCTCGATATTTACAATCTAACTAATAACCCGATTTGAGGTGGATCAAAATAACATGGAGATCATCTAAAAAAATATATGGGGTATTGATTAAAAATTTTCTCCCCATTCTTCGCGAAATTTAAAATACTACCATGAATCCCAATTGTCCCAAAACTGTATTTATAAGGATAAGGACTTAGCAACCGTGTACTCAAATAATTAACTTGGGTTAAAACAATAATGTACCAAAAGCGAGTACATACAAGGTAGGCTAAGGCGATTTAAGTGTAACGATTGGTTTAAGGGTGACAATGTTCTTCATTAATAGTCTGGAATCCACCAGAAAATTACGAGAACCGTGAAAAAGGATGGGCTCAGAGGGTTGTACTAGGGGTATCCTATACTAAAAATGAGTGCATGGCAAGGGTGTAGGATAGTTATATGATCGGTGTGACCATCATAACAATTACGACTTTAAAACATGGGTTAATCCTAATGGCCTTTATTAAGTAAATCATAATACTCACTATGCGGTCTAGGAAGCATCACAACAACAAGTTCTAGAATTAGCAAATCCTAATACTCACTATGCGGTCTCGGGATGCATCACAAAAACAAGTTCTAGAATTTAATATACTACCGGTACACTCTCATAATCCTAAAGTAACCGATACCAATGTTCCAAAAAAGGTGACAAAACCGTGCATACACATCTGTAACGATGGAATAGACACACATGATTGCTCACTCCTTAACTCGAACAAGCTAAATGTATAATATCTAAGGGCGAACCTCACATTTTGGGGGTGGAATTTAAGGGTTTTTGTGCTAATAATATAAATTCCTATCCATGAGACGCTATTGATACTCGGTTTTCGTCAGTATGTGTCATAAAAAAAATTGGGTCAAAATTACCTTTTATGCTATGTTTTGATATATTACCCATCATTTTAAGGACAAAACAAAATGGCAAATGAAAGAATAGTTTCTAAGGCTTATTTTCCCCATTACACTTACGTTGAACATTGTCTCCAATGTTCTATAGAAGTACCCGTAAAAATGAATTAAAGGGAAAAGAAAACAAGGAAAAGAAACTAATACTCCCCTGATTTGCTCAATAATGGAGAAGAAACATGCGATAACTGGTTAAATCGTCCTCCAAGAATTATCTAATGAAACTTCCTAAGAACTTCCAAGCTCCTTCTCATCAAATATAACCTGTAATCAAAGACAAAGATAATTACACCAAGCATAAAATGTGCTATATACAAATATACAATGTGAATTTAGGGTTTGACTCGATAAAGTAGTAAAGATAGAATGAGAGAATTGTCAAACTCATTGGTTTTGCATGTTTATAATAGAAGAGTACATATTTTAAATGTTATGCAAGTTTTATTTTCAAAAATAATTAAAAACTTTAAGTTTTCTAGACCTGGGCGTTTGACGCCGTCAGGGATATCCTGACGCCGTCACAGGTGTCGTGGTGACGGCGTCGCGTGTAAATCGTGACGCCGTCTCCACGCTTTGTGAAAACAAAATTTTTGTTTTTGATGAAAAATTTCATGCACTTGATTCCATAAGTTAATTCCTGTACAAATAGCTGCATAAAACCTGAGATTTGACAATTTACTCATATGACTCGAAACTGACGCGAATTAATCTAAACAATTTATTTAACATGCTTGAACTTGGTTCAAAAACCGGATAAATTCCCCTACACTTATTATTTGCAAAATACCTTTGATTGAAATTAAGACGAGGTTAAAAACAAAACAAAGCATGATTACAAGATTGGGGTTCGAACATGATAGAATAAAATGAAAAGAATAAAACACATGACACTCCTAATGTGCGGGAAAAATAAATATTGGGTTGCCTCCCAAAAAGCGCTTTTCTTTATTTACGAGTCTTGTAGCTAGACTCGAAGTCACACGTTCTTACGTGACTTCTCCTTCATCATCCATTCCAGTTAGGTATTCGGGTCCGAGTTCTAGGCATTCTTTGTAAAATCCTAATATTTTGCTCATTACATACTCCACTCCTCTCCTCTTGTCTTCTTCGTTCCTAAGGTAGACTGATTTTGTGTGCTCTTTTTCTAGGTTCGACAATGAGTCGTATTGTTCTATCTTATGGGGCATCTTATAGGCAACTTCATTGTTTCCGTTGGTGAACCTGACTACTCCTTCGGGTGGGTCGTGAGTCATGTTGGATATTTCCACAAAAGGTTTCCCTAGCACTACTTGTGACAGCCTAGGGTCTATAATTGAGCTAATGTCCTCAATAATCATGAAGTCCACGATATAGGTGAAGTTTCCTACAAAGACATGCATTCCTTTAATCCTTCCTGTGAAATTGCTAACTCCTCCATTCGCATTTTCCCTAGGGTCGAGTTTTCTCCTCATGATCCAATTATACATCATTCGGGTCATGATATTTAGAGGGGAGTTAAGGTCAATGTATGCTTTTTTTTACATGCACATGCCCAATGTTGCATGGTATCTTGAGGTTCGAAGGGCATCCTTCCATAATGATGGGGTTTCATAGAAATATTGAAGGGATTGGGCCACACATGAGGTACTTGTGATATGCGAGTTCACTCCTAGTCGAGAATATGTCAAAATACTCCACTTCTTGCTCTCCTGCTTCAGGTTCCTCCTTGCGGGAATTGTCATCTTTCGGGACAATCTCAATAAACATCACGTCGACATCTTCCATTTTGGTGCAAATAAGTTTAGTGTTGGATGATGGGGTAACCAATCCGAGTAATTAGAAGAATGAATTGAATTTAAGGACTTTTTCGGTGATGAATGTAACGAATTGATCGGGTTGTATAGGAGGGTTGACATGGATATTTTCTGGGTCGTCCTCTTCTTCCTTATTCTCTTTTCTCTGTCATCGTAAGAGGCGCTTTGTTGCTCGGTATGGATTGTGATGGCGTTGATCCAACCGTGGGTTTGATCCTTTGGGAAAATTGGTATGCATGTATGTTATTTTTGGCATTGTTATTACGATTGTTGTAATTGTTCTCGTTATGAGATATGAGGAGGTGTCATTGTGTATGTTGTACTATGAGTGAAGATAGGAGGTCGTGGTTACCCCCGAGGCACTCGGCTTGTGTGAGATTGATTTGACTCCCGAGGTTGATGACTCAATGGCGAATCTTTTGCATGAGTTATCGTTTACTGCTTGCATAATCTATGAGTGGGTATTAATTTTGGTACTTGTTGTGACCGTTGACCAAACTGTATCAAATGATATCTTGCGAATTGATGATTTTAAAAATTTAGGGACCGCAATAACGAATTTGTGTGTTGGACAATTGTCGTTCTGCGAATTGTACTAATTTCGTTGCATAAACTGTTTGTGTAAACCATGGAAAATGTGTTTTCTAAATTTCATAAACTGACCCTGTGGTGTCAAATAAATCTTCTTTAAAAAAATGTGTTTTTCTTTTTAAATAATAAGAATGGAAGGTGGTGCTATCTTTTTTTCTTTCTTTTGAACTAATTTGATTTTTACTCTTCGAAATTTTTCTTGGAATTAATTTACGCATGTAGCGTACGGAAAAGAAACGTTTTGACGAGGAAGGACATGATGTCGTTTGGTCCTCAATTATGCATAATTTAGGAAGAACCACGCTATGTCGGATAAATCGTCACCATTAAAATGCTTGATAATTGAGATAAATGTTTGGATCAACTTCTGGAAGAAGAAATTATTTTTACCCTGCTACGGATTTTATGCAAGTAACCTTACTCCTACTGACTTCATGGAGAGAGTCTCATGTGAGTCATTATAACCGAGTCGTCCTTAAGAGGAAATACCTACGGTATTGTTTGGGACAAGCGTGTCTAGAAAGGAGTGAAGTGCAGTTCATGGTAATTAAGATTAGTGATTGATATGAAGACGTGTCAAGACCAAGTATAGTCGGTGTGCTAGTAAGAAATATAGAATTGAGCTACCAAGGGTATAAACCTGATACCGACACTGAGAAGGGATCTTTTTGGAGATGTAAAGATTCTTAAGGTGGGTGGAAGCTGAGATGGTTAGTCCCGGGGTTGAAAGAAAGAAATGGAGAAGACTTCTCCTACATTGGATATATGATGCCTTTGATGTATCAACCGATGGCCGTGAAGAAGACTTCTTTCCCCGAAATGGAATGTAGTGGTAGTATAGTCGTAAGTATACATGATGTAGTCAAGGATTGGAATAAGGCACTAAGCGACACCTGATTTAAGGTTAGTGGTCCTTACTCCTTGACGTAACGACTTAGTGTGCGTATGAAGAAGTGAAAAGATTGGAGATTCCAGCCAAAGGGTAACATCCGCTCCCATCCTAGGGAACCAATCAAAGTAGCTAACGCCTTAAGCCGAACGGTATTGAATTAGGACAGCGCATAGATATCTCAACTTGATTAGTTAGTCATCTAGGATAGGATGTCGAATGTGTTAGGACCGATGTCCACTTTCTATCGCGAGTTGTGGAAATTAAGATTTTTATTTTTCGTCAGACGAGCAGCTAGTCCATGATGCTTGATTGTTTCCTTGATTGTTTTCAATTTGTCTTTCGACAATATGTGTTTTCTAGTGGGATTGTCGCCGTCGAATATGTGAAAAATGTGCTTTATGTGTTTTACGTGCTATGTACTTTTGAATTGTAGTAAAGCGCTTATGTCGCTTTTATGAAGCCATGATATGGCTTAGGATATGAGTGGAAGGGTATACTTACCCGGGTGTAGATAAAGGTTGATCTGAGTGGTGCACAAGCCTGATAGTCCATTGTCAATTGTGGGTTGTCAACTCGCAAGCTTGACTATGATTGGCCAAAAAATCTAACCGTGATTTAGTCGAGATCATTTCCAAAAAGCTTGGCCATCTGGCAAGCCGGGTATAATGACCAATCTTAACGGTTGGGTATGAACCCGCGTGACAAGCATAACTATTGCTAAGGCTTTCCAATAAGTGAGCACGGTTATTTTGCTAAAACTTATAAAAAGCAAGCATGAATGTTGCTAAGCATGGTGGTAAGCTAGGTAGAAATATAAAGTCATTTTGAAATGACTAATAGGCGAATATGTGCTTAATTAAATATGTGATTTTTATATATTAGTGCTGTAATGCATTTGATGGGGTCGTATATACTCCGGAATATTTTCTCGCAACTAGTAGGGCATTATTAAATGAGACCGAAAGGGCGACATGTGTATTTTGGTTTTGGATAATGATGAGTATTTTGATTTGGATAATGATATAAATACATATTGGTTTTGATTATTGACGCCTATCTTGGTTTTAGTTAGCGACGTATGTTTTAGTTTTGTGTAAGGATGTGCGTTTTGTTCCGTTAAAATGATCACCAAACTAAGATTTGGGTTGATCTTTTGTTTAAAGTCTTTCGTTTAGAAACGACGTGATTTATGTTTTCCCGGATATGTTAGGTGATGTATTTTGTCTCTTATAATAAGAGCAGTTGTAACTATATTTTTGGATTTTGTCGATATAAATTATCATTTATTTTGATTGACTTTTCATCTTATATCGAGTAATTTGTGCGTTTGATCATGTGAGGTAATTCGACGATGAGGAAGCCGTCTCACCGTAAGAGAAATTAAGACGAGTAAGAAAGGACGAGCACCGGGACGACGCTCCCTTAAGGTGGGTGGAATGTAACAACCCGAGTTTCACGACGCGTATGACGATCGCGAATTCGACGTCATAATTATTATTTTATAAGTTCATGTGAACGAACGTCGACATTTAAATTTTTATTTGTCATAAATAATTATTTTCGTATTTTATTACGAACGGAAATTTAAAATATTTATTTTTGGTCGTCTCGCGAGTCAACGTTTGACCACACTTTGTTAATCGTTTTGAGCAACGTAAAAAATTTTGACGCATCTCGTTATTATTTTTAAGATCGTAAATTTATTATTTTTACGAATGTCGTCTTTTGTTCCTTGTCTTGAGCCGGACTCGCGTTTTAAAATGTACACATTTTATTAAATGTTTTAAATTAAATTAATGTGACGGAAACAAATTTAGTCACGGAAGTATAATCCCGAGCCATGATTGTTGTTTTAAATTAAATAAAAGTATGGCGTGTCAAAAATCAAAACAAGAAAAGAGGGGAGGACTATTTTTGTCAATTGCCTAAACTAGTTTTCTATAAAAGGGAGGCTTACACACACTTATAACTCTTTTTAGAAAATTTTGTCTTCCTCCTCTCCTCTTCACCTAGTTCGACCGGTCACCACCACCAGAAAACTTTTCCGGTCACCGGAAACCGCCACCGCCACCGTCGACCGCCTCTGCCGTCGTCGAAAAAATTACATGCAACCCGATCAACTTATATTTTTTGAATTCCCTCGTCATTTCCTATGTTTTCCACCAAAAATATATAACATGCAATGAGTATTTTTGCAGTTAGAGTTCGGGTTAGTTTCAAACATTTTCGGTTTAAATGGGGTGTTTATCGAAGCTAAATAAACGTTATGGAAGCTCGGTTTTAATTAAAAAGTTTATGGTTTTGGTGTTTTGGTTCGGTTCGAGTACGGCTAAGACAAGGGAGGGGCGAATCGAGTTCAAGTATTGTCTGATCTTGCTTATTATAGCTTTGTAAGTATTTTTAATACTTGTGTTACTTTTGTTTCCGCGATTTAATCGATCTAGAGTTATTGCATGTGATGAAATCCGATTATACTTGGGTCAAATAGGCTAGATGATGATATTGGGTGATTGAGAAAATGATTTTGATGGTGTTTTGAAAGGTATAAATTCGCGCAGAAAGTTTGGCACAGAAAACAAGGCTCGAAAAATCATAAAAGCTTATTTTTGATGTTGAAATATGATAGAGTTCGTCCTAATGTACGTTTCGGTAATTCGAACGTCCCGTAACTCCTAATAACGAAAAAGTTACGGCGAAAACAAGATTTGAAAGTCATAAACTTTCCAATCAGCTATTTTGCTAATAAACATTCTGATCAGATTTTTAAACGGCAATTTTGAGCACTTTCGAGTCCGTTTTAGCCTTCCGGCAAAACACGAAAGTTGTCCGGAATGACGTTTTGCATAAAATCTCTTTTTGGTCAAAGTCACGAAAATGTGATATAACGGGTCAAAACCGAAAGTCAAACTTCTGCGTTTTATTAAAAATAAAAGCTACAGCAGATTCTTGTAAGGGCATTTTGGTCATTTTCTGTTGAGATTCAAGTCTCGGCTAAAACTAAAAAGTTGTCCGGAACGTCGTTTCGCATAAAATCTCTTTTATGTCCGAGTCGTGAAAATGTGATTTAGTGGGTCGTTTTGGTCGGGTCAGATTTAAATAAAAAGTATATATATAGTAAAAGTCAAATAAGTCCAACGTTGACTTTTAAAAGTCAACGGGTTGGTATAAGACTTGTCGAATGCTTATTAAAAATAATAAACATTAGTAATATTACAAGTATAACATTTTGAGACTTAACAAATTTTTATAAACGAGGACGTTACTAAAAATAGTAACTTTTATTTTAACGAAGTATAAATTTCCAAAAAGGGAAGGATAATCGTGTAATTGCTAAACACAAGAGTATGAATAAGATAATAAGTATTAAAATATACTTAGACATTTTGAACTTACTTAAAATGGTACCTTTCCGAAAATAGTAACTTTCCAAAATAGAAAGTTTTCGATTAGATGGCATATAACATAAATGAAAGAATGATCGTAACTCAATTAAGCGAAGTTTAAGATCTAAGGCGCAAGTGGATTTCTCATCACATGTATGAATATATATATATATATATATATATATATATATATATATATATATATATATATATATATACACACACACACACACACACACACACACACACACACACACACATACCCACACACACACACATATATATATATATATATACGTTTTTGCCGTGACGATGTACGCATCGCCGATCGTACTTTATAAGTATAATAATCACACGACATAATGATAGGTCGTGATCGTTTTGCCGATTGTTCGGGATTGCTTTGACTATTTGATCGCCGTCTTCGATCAAGGTGAGTTCATAGCCTCGCTTTTTAAGTGTTTTAAATATTTTTAAACCCGCGAGGATACTGCTTTCTTTTAAAATGCATAATATGCATTATGTTTTTATTGATAATTAAATATGATTCCATTTACTATTGAGTATATGCCTTTTAATGTCTGGCCATTAATTGCCTTGTTGATGGTGAACAATAATGCATTAAATAGATCTATTGGGTTTGACAACCCTGTCCGGGGTATGAATCCGAAGGTGAACACCCTGCAACGGACATTTTGTAGTTAGTATTAGGAGAAGTGGCATACTTCTCGGACATAATTTTATCCTACGGGATGAATGTGTTAAGTTCGTACAAGGGGCTCATATAGTGAAACAATAGTTTTATAAACTGTCCTAACGAGCAATGTATATGTTTTGTTGAACCAATTATGCGTTCTAACTGTTATTTGTAAACTCTATGAATTCACTCAACGTTTTGTTGAAGTTTTTAAGCATGTATCTCAGGTTAATTGTTGTAGATGGCTGGACGGGACGGAACGCAGATATCAAGGACGGTATCTCAGTAAAGTAGTGTCATAAACTAAACAAGTGTTTTAGAAATCAAGTCGTGTTGTGACTTTTGGAAATAAATCTCTATGTTGGTATTGGGACCTATGTAACTTTGATCTTTCTAATAAATGAAATTGTGATTTATAAACGTATCATTAAGCGTTTACTGGGACTCGTGTGCATGTATTTGAAGTAGCACCCCAAATGTTGAATTCCGCTGCGTATCATAGTTTGGGGGTGTTACAGGGTTGGCTCCCAAAAACCGTTTTTCTTTATTTATGAGTCTTGTAGCTAGACTCGAAGTCACACGTCAAGTGTCGTAGAAGTGGTCCAAGTCGATGATTTCTCTTGGACTTTCTCTTTCAGAGAGCTTCCTAGTGGTGAGGATTGATTGTAGGGTTTTGGTAAATTCCTCTCCGTCGAGGTCAATCAGTCTAATCTTGGCATGCCATGCTCCATCTCCGTTTTTAGGTGGTTTGTCCTAGTTAATTGGATTTTATTAGGTCCTTCGATTCCCACATGTTACTCTTAAGGTTAATGGGTATGGCTCCTAGGAATTCTACCATTCTTCTAAACACTAAGACATCCTTAACGGGATTGAGCTCGGCATCTCTAGCAATTTCCCATTCTTCGGGTAAATGGCAGTCTAAGAAGTCTTTCCTAGCATAATAAGGGGTCCGTGCGCCTACTCCATCCTAGCGAGGTCGTGGTTTGTATGATTCCCTTTTTCCAAGTGTTTTCCAATAAGGTGCTTCCTCCTCACCTAAGTCGACCCCTTTTACTCTGAATACCGACCTAGTGATTCCTTTCCATATCGCTATTTTGGCCATCCTACAATCTATAACTGCGTTGGCAGTAGCTAGGAATCCTCTTCCTACAAGTAAAGGGGTTTCGGGGTCCTTCTTCATATTGATCACGTAGAAATCATTTAATAGTTTTAGTTTCCTTATGTGGACTTCTACGTCTTTAAAAATCCCAACGGGGTAGGATTTGGTTCCGTCAGCTAACCCAAAGATATGGTCAGTCTTTTCTAATAATCTGATGTTAAGTTTTCTGAAGAGGTAAAGTGGGATTATGTTCACACATGATCCTAGATCATCCAAGGTGTCGAAAGGTTTTGAATCCCCTAATCTACAAGGTAGAGTGAATAGTTCATGGTCTTCCATTTTCACAGGTATTTCTCCTTGGATAAATGCTGATCTGTTTTTGCCTAGTTCTAAGTTTTCTACGTATTTATCTAATATAGCGTTATAGATTGGAGCGTGAGCTAGGACTTCAAGAACCGTTAGGTTAAGATGCAAATCCTGTAATTCATCTTCAAGGGTTGGTTTGGGCTCTTCTGGTTGTTGTGGTTCGGTTTCAATCTTGGGTTGCCGCAGGCTTGTTTGGGAAATGGTTACCTCCTTGAAATGTGCCTTGATAGCATTGATTGAGTTGGAAGGGTGAGATGAGCATTGGGGATCGATTGTTAGGTAAGAACGAGCAGACAAAACTGGGGTAGTACTTAGTTTTGGGTTCTTGACTGTATCGCTAGGTAGTGCTCCTGCTATTCGATCGGTGATGGCCTTCAACACTATGTCGATTTTGTCGATCATCTCGCTTTGCTGTTGTTTGAAATCGGATTCAAACTTAGATAGTCTAGCGTCTTGAGATGCCATGAAGTCGGATACCAATCCTTCTAGATTTGATTGATTGTTAAAGTTTTGAGGACGGTTGTTGAAGGAACGATTTGGGATTGAACCATTAGGTTGGAACGGGTTAGGTGGGTTTGAAAAATTATTTTGAGAGTTTTGGGGTTGTCTCCACCTAAGGTTTGGGTGACTTCTCCATGATGGATTATAGGTGTCACCAGGAGTGTTTTGCTCAGGCTTTAAAGTATACCACTTACCTTTCTTCCTTGATTGCTTCAATTTGAGCTTTGAGAATTTGTAAGGGTATGTTTGGATGAACGGTCATAACTAATGATCTAACTCGGAGTGGTTTGATTCGTTCCTTCCGGCTAAGGCCATCTGCTACGACATTTGCCTTTCCCTGGATGGGTAGCAGAATTGTACAATGTATCTGCAAGCAATTTCTAGCCAACGGCGTTGTCTCATGTTAACTCTTTCTGATACTCAAATAGATGGTGAAGGACTTTTATGTTCAGTGAACTACAGTACATTTGGTTGACATACAAATGTGTTCTCTATAAATTTTAAGAGCGGATTACTACGGCTCCTATTTCGTGAATCAATGTGTTGGTATAGTTTTCTTAATTTCGGCTTTAAGTTTTAGGGATGCATATGCAATAACCTTCTCTCTTTGCATTAACACTGCTCCTAGACCTTGATGGGATGCATCACAGTAGACAACAAAATCGTCATTTCCTTTGGGTAATGCTAAGATTAGAGCTTCACATAGCTTTTGTTTTAGCTGTTGGAAAGACGATCGACTCTTGTTTTCTCCCGCATTATACTGCTTGTTTTTCTGGGTTTTAATTCAGGGGTCAAATGACTTTGCAATCTTAGGAAATTCTTGATAAATCTTTTGATTATTAACCGGTACTAGTTCCTAAGATTTGACGTATTTCTGTGCGTGTGTCGTAGGAGATGGTCCAATCTTAACTGCTTCAATTCTGGCCGGGGTCAACATGAAGTCCGATGTCTATTAATTAAGTGTCCATGAAAGTGCTATGATTCGAATCCGAAATCACATTTGGAGAACTTGGCATACAACTTATCTTTCTTGAGTAATTCTAGGATTATTCTCAGATGGATGTGCGTGATCTTCTTTGTTACGTGAGTAGAGTGAAAATATCATACGATGACAATATCACAAATTTATCCAAGTATGGACACCACATTTTTACCACACAAGATTCATGAGATTCCAGATACGAACAGGTGTGTTAGTAACACAATGGTATCACTTGAAATTCATCATAGCTTGTCCCAGTTATCTTGTTCTGAAAGAGTTCTGGGGAATTTCTTATTCACTGAATCTCAGTTGATATAATCGCCTGATTTTAAGTCTAATCTTCAAAGTAGACTCTTGAATCCTTGTAGTTGGTCAATAAGTCATCACAACCTGGGTAATTAGGTATACGATTTCTTTACGATACTGTTTTTTTAACTTCGTTAATCACGATACACATTTTGAACGATCCGTCTTTCATTTTACAAATAAGACAGAGGAGCTCCCTAGGCGAAAGTACTTGGTCGGATAAAACTCGGTCTGCTAACTACTTGAAGTTAGGTTAGATAGTTCTCTGCATTTTTGAAAAGCTTAATCTTAAGGGCTCGGGTTGCTAGGGTGTTCGCTCCTGGAATTAGTAATCGATTTGGAATTTACTTGGCGAAGGGTGAAGGAAGGCCAGGTATGATATTTTCAAGAAAAACTTCTGAGAATTCTCTGACTACTTGGATTTCTAGTCATTTCTCGTCTGACTTCATCTCCATTACTTGGATTATGAAAACTTAACAACCTCGGGGTATATATCTTTCAGTTTTTATACAGGATACATGATTTAGTCAGGTTTACTGTGGGTCACCTAGGATGATCTCAAGTTTCGCGTTGATTGGTTGTGGGATGACGCTTCTCGAGTCACAACTAATTCTCAGCATGATACTTGGATAACCAATACATACTTGACGACATCTAAAAATTACCGAGTTTGATTGGCTTAAGGATCTCAAATTTCGATAGGTTGTTTAACAATGTCAGGAGTTGCACCTAAATAACGTTTGTTTGGGCTTACTTAAGTTCCGGTCAGCCATTCGATATTGTATAAAGGTATCTATTGTAATGGGTGGGATATTTAGCTTAAGAGGGTCAGATATATGGATACGAAAGCTTTTATCGGCTCCAATAATCAAATAATACTCTGCTAAGATGTTCGGGTTTTAGAAGGAAACATACCCATGAATAACGTTGGGGTCTTGGTGAGCATTCCTAATCTCCTCAAACATGTAGGCTATTCCCTGGGCATTGTTGGTTGGTGGTTTTTCGGCAATATTTGCATAATGTCCTTTCCTTCCACAGGCATATGACATGTAAAACTGGTCACTGGTAGCAGAGTACTCAGTGGATGGCCCTATGTTTTTGCTAGATCTTGGGTCAGATGGCCCACCATGGTTACAAGTTATTTAACACTTAACTAGTGCATGGTCCTGTGTGATGTAGAGTGCTTTCTTTCACAAGGGATTATTTTGAATATACCATTGTTGTCAGTTTTGGAGTGGACAGCATAAGGAACTGAAGGTTTTCTGTCTTTGTTCTGGTTGTGGTTTGGTGATTTATTGTAGCGTTGGTGGTTGTTGATGTTTACGGTTAGTTGTTGTTATTATCGTTTGCTTGGTACGTTGTTGTTGTTGAAAGTTCTTCTGTCATCAAACCTTTCGTTTGTGATCACTTGATACTGCATCGGAATGTTGTGCTTTTGTTACTGATCATTACGCCCTCTGGGCTATGTTAATGGGCTTCCTCTAGAGTTTGACGGTTTAGAGGCTGCTGGGGTAACATTCCACTTCAATACTTCGACGGCAATCCCCACGATGGAAAACTTCGATAATTTTTCTCATAATCTTGGCACCATAGTGGGACATAAGGTTCCTATTCCTGGACATCTTCTCAACTTATGTCTTAAGAATCATTCCCTTTCATTGTCAAAATGGAATAATTCGTCTTCCATTCTTTCTGGACTCAGTTTGGGGACAGTACTTCTTTATTCAACTGCTTTCCCGACACCTGTTCACTGTTTTGATCATAACTCGGTCATACGAACTCCGTTTTAGTTGATTCAAGTGGCCACGCGAGCGGAGTTCAATTATCTACAACCATGAAGAAGGCCAACTGCTAAAAATGACCAAAAGTACACCGCACTTGCAGAAAGTACGGCACAGTTTTTCACCATAACTGAAAAATCATTTAAACACCCAAAGTGCGGCGGTTTTTCCTAAAGTATGGCGCACTTTTGAGGCGGTAGAGAAAATTAAATGCAATTAAATGCTAAGTGCATTAACTTACTAAGTGCGGCACTTTGGCCCCCGAAAAGCCTATAAATACCCTCCTTGGCTCTCTGATTTCATATATCTCTTATACAATCTTCATACATCTTACACACACAATATCTAAAGCCTTTGGAGAGGAGGAATGAGTGGTGAGGATCCTTGGATCCAATGATCTAAACACCTCTTTAATCCACCACTTACCACCATTTCACCACCATACTACCACCACAAACCACCATCATAGCTAAGAATTTCTAGAATTCTAACACCATATCTAGCCTACATATCATCCATTTCCATAAGCTTAACACTTATCACATTGATTCTTAGAGGATTCACACCAAATTCTCTTAAGATCATCACCATAAACCTTGTTACCAAACACTCTATTTGGTAATACGTTGTTGAATTTCTAGAAGTTAGGTAACATATTTCCGGTTATCTCAGTAGCATTTAGTTGTTGGTTGATCATGGAATTGTTATTTTTGGGATTGGTGGTTATGTTAGTCTAAATATTGGTATTGTTACTTTGCTCTCATATGTGAAACATGAATAATATTTAGACGATATTTGTATAACTTGTGAATACAAATGCTTATGGATTCGATATTGTTTTACTTGGATTATTATTTATCTTTTGATTTATCATTGCAATATATATAGGCCGAAAGGATTCTATGTTATCATTGGTAGATATGCTTGTTATTATGATTACCCATCATATATGACTTGTATGCTTTATTTATATAAAGTTTTGCTCTATCTCTATCTATTATGTTATGTGGATCATGTCTTGTTTTTTACCTGCTTAATACACACGTTTAGCTATTTGACCCGTGACAATCATTTATCTTTGTTACTTGATAAACAATCTGTGAATTACTACAAATCTCGTGGAATGACCTGGACTTACTCAATACTATATTACACTCGAATAGGGTATATTTGCCCGAATGTTGTGTTTTTAGTCAAAATCGGTATTTCTAGTATTATAAATTTAAAGCTTGTAAAAAACACACATCAATATACTACCGGTACACTCTCATAATCCTAAAGTAACCAATACCAATGTTCCA
This sequence comes from Tanacetum coccineum, assembly GCA_026074375.1. Classification (NCBI taxonomy): domain Eukaryota; kingdom Viridiplantae; phylum Streptophyta; class Magnoliopsida; order Asterales; family Asteraceae; genus Tanacetum; species Tanacetum coccineum. Next base: position 41,827 of record BQNB010009483.1, on the reverse strand, counting down.
GAAAAGGAAACAAAACCACGCATACACATCCGTAACGATAGAATAGACACACATGATTGCTCACTCGTTAACTCGAACAAGCTAAAGGTATAATATCTAAGGGCGAACCTTACAATTTGTGGGTGGAATTTGAGGGTTTTTGTGTTAGTAATATAAATTCTTATCCATGAGACGCTATTGATACTCGGTTTTCATCGGTATGTGTCATAAAAAAATTTAAATTTTGGTCAAAATTACCTCTTATGCTATGTTTTGATATATTACCCATCATTTTAAGGACAAAGCAAATAGCAAATGAAATAATAGTTTCTAAGGCTTATTTTCTCCCCTATACTTAAGTTGAACATTGTCCCCAATGTTCTATAAAGGTACCCATAAAAATGAATTAAGGGGAAAAGAAAACAAGGAAAAGAAACTAGTACTCCCTTGGTTTGCTCAATGATGGAGAAGAAACATGCGATAACTGGTTAAATCATCCTCCAAGAATCATCCAATGAAACTTCCTAAGAACTTCCAAGCTTCTTCGCATCAAATATAACATGTAATCAAAGACAAAGACAACTATACAAAGCATAAAATGTGCGATATACAAATATACAATATGAATTTAGGGTTTGACTCGATAAAGCAGTAAAGATAAGATGAGAGAATTGTCAAACTCATTGGTTTTGCATGTTTATAACAGAAGAGTGCATATTTTAAATGTTATGCAATTTTTATTTCCAAAAATAATTAAAAACTTTAAGTTTTCTAGACCTGGGCATTTGACGCCGTCAGGGATATCCTGACGTCGTCATGGGTGTCGTGGTGACGGCGTCGCGTGTAAATCGTGACGCCGTCTCCACGCTTTGTGAAAAAAAATTGTTTTTGATGAAAAATTTCATGCACTTGATTCCATAGGTTAATTCCTGTACAAATAGGTGCATAAAACTTGAGATTTGACAATTTACTCATATGACTCAAAACTAATGCGAATTAATCTAAACAAATTATTTAACATGCTTGAACTTGGTTCAAAAACCGGATAAATTCCCCTACACTTATTATTTGCAAAATACCTTTGATTGAAATTAAGATGAGGTTAAGAACAAAACAAAGCATGATTACAAGATTGGGGTTCGAACATGATAGAATAAAACATAAGACACTCCTAATGTGCGCGAAAAATAAAATTGGGTTGCCTCCCAAGAAGCGTTTTTCTTTATTTTACGAGTCTTGTAGCTAGACTCGAAGTCACACGTTCTTACGTGAATTCTCCTTCATCTTCTATTCCAGTTAGGTATTCGGGTCCAAGATCTAGGCATTATTTGTAAAACCATAATATCTTGCTCATTACGTACTCTACCCCTCTTCTTTTGTCTTCTTCGCTCCTATGGTAGACTGATCTTGTGTGCTCTTTTTCTAGGTTTGACAATGAGTCATATTGTTCTATCTTATGGGGCATCTTATAGGTAACTTCATCGTTTCCATTGGTAAACCTAACTACTCCTTCTTGTGGGTCGTGAGTCATGTTAGATATTTCCACAAAAGGTTTCCCTAGCACTACTTGTGACAGCCTAGGGTCTATAATTGAGCTAATATCCTCAATAATCATGAAGTCTACGATATAGGTGAAGTTTCCTACGAAGACATGCATTCCTTTAATCCTTCCTGTAAAATTGCTAACTCCTCTATTCGCATCTTCCCTAGGGTCGAGTTTTCTCCTCATGATCCAATTATACATCATTCGGGTCATGATATTTAGAGAGGAGTTAAGGTCAATGTAGGCTTTTTCTACATGCACATGCCCAATGATGCATGATATCTTGAGGTTTGAAGGGCATTCTTCCATAATGATGGGGTTTCATAGAAATATTGAAAGGATTAGGCCACACATGAGGTACTTATGATATGCGAGTTCACTCCTAGTCGGGAATACATCAAAATACTCCACTTCTTGCTCTTTTGCTTTGGGTTCCTCCTTGCGTAAATTATCATCCTTCAGGACAATCTCAATAAACATCACGTCGACATCTTCCTATTTGGTGCAAATGAGTTCAGTGTTGGATGTTGGGGGAACCAATCTGAGTGATTCGAAGAATGAATTGAATTTGAGGACTTTTTCGGTGATGAATGTAATGGATGGATCATAGACTTTTTCGATGATGAATGTTGCGGTCGTCGTAAGGGACTTCTACAAGAAGTTTTACAACTCCCTACGCAGAGTACCTAACTGTTGTAGTAGTAGTATAGGCAAGACTCGAGGGTTGTTATAGCTCTCTAGGGGAATAGGTTGGGAAAGCTTGATCATGGTATAACAGAATTCTAGTGGTTGAGAAAAGATTATTTTTATATTTTTATATTCATAGGAAAGCAGGTAAAATCATATATTTGAGAGGTTGGTTGGTTTTAGCTATTAAACTAAATATAAACTAAGCTACTGGTGATAACAATATAATAAAAGACTGTGTTCATTTAATCATGTATTACTCCCTAGATTGCTTCTCCTAGTGCTGTTGCTTTGTCACACTTGTGATGATCTATGTAATTATTTCCTAAGTCATGAACTAATTACACGAACCCGCCGTCTATTTAATATTTTGTGGCAACGCACAAGTAAGGTAGATTAAAGACTATTACATGGCCCCCAAGAGTATATTAAATGCATTTGAAATATATTAAGAGTGGATCAACCATATAAGGGGCAAGGTAGTATGAAGACTGTTACCATATGGTATCCTTTCTAGACAATTATGTTTTCCTAGACATATCAGCAACGATACAGACAAAAGCTGGTTTTCTAAGACCTAACATGCATATTCATCACAAGAAGCAACACCATTAAGATCTACATTCTAGGTTTCATACAATCATAAATAAACACAACAGAAGGTTTAGCCAAGCATGTTAAAGATAAAGCAGAAACAGAAAAGAATCACACAACAAGATATATTGAATGATTAAGATAGTCTTACTTGATTAAAACATGAATTAAAGGAAGTACAATAGGGTTTTAAGGCCCTAAAATTATCCCTAACAGCTGCTAAACGAACTAGGGTTCGTCCCTTTCTTTTACTCTAAAGTTACACACCTAAAACCCTAAAAACAGATTTGTATATATAGGAAAATCGCTGTGACGGCGTCGCGTTTTAATCATGACGTCGTCATGAGTACAATATTCTTGATCTTGGGCTGGGTCGTGCGAGCTGATGCCGTCGTGAAATGTTGTGACATCGTCAGGGTGGGAATTATGACGGCGTCACGTGTATTTTGTGACGCCGTCTCCAGCCTCTAAGTAGAAATTCTTGAGAGATGTTAGTGTAGGTCCGTAGTCTTGTCCGTTTCTTCTACAAATGAGCCCAAGTTATGTGTATTTCCTCCAAATTCCTTCCAAATGCTGAATACCTGAAAATGAACGATTAAGTACCTATTTTGGGCATAAATGCACGATTTAGGGGGTTAAACGACCCTGAAAAAGTGTATAAAATGACACCTCATCATTTAGTTCTATGTAATCCTCAAAGAGAGGGTCTAAGATCTATTCTTGTTTAACGTGTTGCCAATTAGCCTAGCTTCTAAACCATGTTTCCTCCTTTCTAACAAATCTAATGTATAAACCCTCTTAATTATGTTACTAGTAGGTTTATTACTTTTAAAGAAAATTTTATCATTCCCTATGCTTAGAGTTATCTTTGCTTTAAACATGTTTATAATAGCATGAGCAGTAGACAAGAAAGGTCTTCCTAAGATCAAGGGGCTCTTGAAATCCTCGAGGATATCTAAAATAATGAAGTCTACTGGGAAAGTAAATTTATCAATACCTACTAGCATATTCTCAATAATTCCTTTGGGTCGTTTCACTGTTCTATCAGCCAATTCGACAATTAGTTTAGTAGGAATCAAATATCCTAATCTTAGAGTAGTATAGGTCGAATAAGGCATAACACTTACGCTTTCTCCTAAATCAGCTAAGGCTTTATAACACATATTTTTAATAAAACAAGGTAAAGTGAAACTTCCTGGGTCTTTCTCCTTTCGAGGCAAGGTTTTGCCAAGGGGCTTTGCATTAGTGCAATGACCTTCCAAATCTTTTTCTCCATCAGTTTCCTTCAATTCGTCCCAGTGATCATTCAAGCGAGTTGGAGAAGTTCCAGTTATTTTCTTTGACTCAGAAAATAAGTTTATGTTTTGCAGGTTCGATACGATGTATTGGCTAGCATCAATACGGCGTATTGAAAGCTTTTCAGTTTTGATAGAAGTAGAAATCGTCTTATCATTAACTCTTGGCATAATTTTAGTCGAGCTTCGTAAATCTCCAGATAATTTTTCATGCAAAATAATGCTCATTTGCCTTACATGGATCTCCAAAGCTTTGATCGAGGCTTTTTGATTCCTTAATGCGAAATCCGTGGAGGCTTGTAATTCCTTGATCAAGATGGTGTTTTCATCAAGCCTTTTTGCAATCTCGGCCATGAACATGCTTAAAGACTCTTCCAAAGTAAGCTCCGTCATTGTTTCTTGTAATCTCTTCTTCCAATCTGATTCTCGGGATCAGTAATAAGGTCGAGTCCCCTAGAAAACTCAAACAATCAAGACCAGTTGTCTTGAAAAGCTTCCTATCCCATTGTGATACTCATTCCGGGTCTTTGAAAGGTTGAATGAGTTCTCTAAACTCCTTGTAACGCACTACCTGAAACATAGGACAAACAATCAGCAGTATATGCTTCGGAAGAAGGTATATGATAAAGTACGGAAACAAAATACGAAAATTAAGAGTCTGTTAATGTATCAGATAGTCTATACGCCGTATTCAATTATCCTAAATACGCCGTATGGACTTTATGAACAGAATACGCTGTATTGGTTACGGAAATTTATACACCATATTCAAAGTGATGGATACGCCGTATTGGTTTGAATTTTTTTTTACAGCGGACTTTGAATAATGCAGAAAAACATACAAACACACAATATGCAAAAATATACAATGCAGAAAATCAAGCAAACAAAAACAAACACGCAAATATGCAAATTAATCTAAACTAATCTAAACTAAACTAAAACACTAATATATAAGAATTAAAAAACTTCACTCCTCGGCAGCGGCGCCAAAAACTTGGTGTGTCATTGTGCGTAGGTATTTTATGTATCAAGTTTTACTATTTATTTTATGCCGACTATACCTAAAAAAACACTTTAACGGGCAGTGTACCCGGTCAAATATAGCTTCATTGGTAAGTAAGGTGTCGATCACTAAGAGCGAGAGCGTTAATATCTAATCTATTAGTATTTTAGTTATCTAAGTTAAACCTAAACCTAATGCAAAAGGGGGGTTTTCAGCCTGTGAGACTGGCACGAGGTTTAGTTATCTAACCTAGGGTTTTGATGATAATTAACACACATAAGGTGATAGACAGAAGATAAAGATGCGGTGAAGCCTAATGTAAGGGAAACGTATTAACCATATTTATTCCAATTAAAACACGGGTTTGTTTATTTAGTGCAATGATTACTTATCTCGAGGCGGCATATCATTCTTAAGACTTAGGCATTACTTCTTCCTAAGACCTAGACACGCTAATTCTGTCACAATTAAACGCATCCACATAAAGCATCCTTTATATTGATTATAATCTATATTAGGGATTAAAGCAATGGTGATCTTGATAAACCCTAGCTCATAAAGACTTTACTAACTTACTGCTTACGATAATTTATATAAGTGGTAGTTCACTATCCAAACCAAGCCAAGGGAATCAAAACATTATTTGTTAGAATCATTCTAGGTCACCTACTAGTCTAACTTGTTTACTAAACCAAAGGCACTATCCGATATCTAGTTAAGCTACAAGCGATATCCTTAGACACGGATTTAGCAGGACTTTATTTATGATCTTAATTCCATCTATATAAATTACTATGCGAGAACTATTTGATATCTAGTTAAGCTACAGGCGATATCCTTAGATACAGATTGACCGCATATTAAAGCACATAAACGAGTATCATGTGATAAACATAATCAATAACCAACAATAAATTAGGCGATCGAGATAAACAAACCAAACATTGGAATCTTCATAAATATGGCTAATACCTAAAGGTATCAGCTAATAACCATTGTGATGAATACAAACATAATAATCAAATCAAACAAGATAAACTAACCGGTGTTAAACGAATGATACCAAAGATCGAACGATTATCAAGAGTATATGAATTACAAGGGTTTCCCTATGGATTAAAGAATGTTGCTGCACCTTTTTGGCTTCTTTTGTCTTCTGAAAATCAACCTTGGTGGTTAAAAGCACACTTAAAACTCGTTTTTGAGTTTTCTATTTATAGGGTCTGGAGTCGGTTCGATACGACGTATCCAATGTCTTGGATACGGCGTATTGGGGGTTTCTTGGAGTAGGGACCACGTTTGATATCTTCCAGAATATTCACATATTATATCTCCAATACGGCATATTGGTCTTCTCTGGATACGGCGTATTGATCATGTTTCCTTCGTGGTCTTTGGTGAGTGCAGGCACAGATACGCCGTATCTTCCTTGATGAATATGGCGTATTGTTTGTCTGAACAGTAATCTTCAAAATATCTTCGTTTAAGCTCCAGAATGAGTGCCTTTTAGTCAAGTTTCACCAAGTACTCCTTAATTACTGCAATTCTCAAATACAAATGATTAAGTAACATTTTTTTGCAATAATCATACAAAATGGGTCAATTACATGGGATAAATGATGCTATAAAATAGACGTTATTTGATGTCATCATACTTACATCTAATTGTTTCTGAAGATGATGATGATCCAATTGTTTCTTAGGCATAAGTTTCTCTCGAGTAGCTTCGATCTCATAATCATCTCCGATCATCCTCGATTTCATCTTCTTATTCTCCTCTGATGATGATGATCTGAAGCGTTTTTTGACAGGTGCTACGTCATCATCATCAAGACGAACCTTGATATAACGGAGAAGCTTATAGTTTCCCCACTTTAAGTAAGGGACATGTGTTTGCATTTATTAAAGGAATTCGTAAAGATTAAATTGGTTGGAGTTACACCCTAATTAATGAAATCTAAGAGTACTTAGTTAGAGGGGGAAATTCTTTGCATTCTTAAAACCCCAAAAAACTACTCATACCCCCTAGCATTTACTTCACAGGCATTTAAGAATGATGTTGTTTATCAGACACTTTAACAGGGAAATTTTTGTACAACAATGGAAGCATGGGTTATTCCTCTTGAAGCCTCCATAATAAATGTAAGGACTTAATCTTTAAGTATAATAGATCATAGATTGTTATGTTTGAATATTTTAAATATTTTTCGTAAATGTTTTTTGCAGGATCAAAAATAAATCAAAACTTCACACTTTTATGCGACGTTGACCAGATTTTCCATGACATCAAAGTGAAAGCTAGATGCATAAGCATATGGCGTTCACATGTACATGGCAAAGCTCATGCCCCTTAGACTTTGGATTATGTTATCCAAGATGAGCAGGTTTTTAAGCATTATAGTTAAACTATGCATGCTTATAATAGATTTTAACGAACCCTAAAGTTGAATACTTTGAAACACCTGATTTTTAAGTTTTATGTATCAGGGAAACTATATCCAATGCACAATCAATAAGTATGATGGCATTTTAAGAGGGTAGGTGTTATAGGATTAACAACTTTAGTGTTAGTGAAAACGAGGTAAATACCCTCTATTAAATCAGACGTACAAGATTGTTTTTTTCATAAACACGTGTAGGATATTAGAAATCATAACACAATAGAAGATAGATGGATTAGCCAAATCTAGAGAGAGAAAGTGAGAGAAAAGCTTTCTAGTGAGAGAAAGTGTAACTTGTAAAATGAAAATGACTAACCACCTCTTCTAAGGCATGGAAGAGGCTTATATAGTAGCTTACAAAATCAGCCCTTAGGCTATGGTATAGGCTTACACATTAGGCTTTATAATCCGGCCCATTACCGAACATTACATATTAAGCGTTAAACTATGAGCTATAATAAATGGTACAATACACGAGGCGACCGAGTCTTTTTCTAATATCTAACAATCTCCCCCTATGGGAGGTCACCCCAGAAAATACTAACTTAAGCTTAGCAATCTTGATCTTGTGTTCAGCTCGTAGTCTTTTGATTCTTCACGTACTATCTTGTACTTTGAAGTAGTGATCTTTGTCTAGTGGCTTGTGGTTGTACTTGATATGTGATCTTGAGCTTCTTTGAGATCATCAGCCAAATCTAATCTCTGATCATCAACTTGTGGTCTTTTGCCATCTTGTGCTTGTGACATCTGGACCGGCATGCTCATACTTTTCTTGATGGTGAAAGCTTGATTATTCGTCGTTCTTGAAGTTCCTTTAACTTTAATACTTGATCACTTCGAGAGGACTTTGATATCAGAGTTGCGGAAGCTTTGAAACATATACTTGAGCTTTCATGACGTCATTAGATGTATCAGTCGAGTATGAGCATGCGGTTATGAAATAGACTCCACTGGAACGAGGTATCTTCATCTCCATCTTTACTTGAACCTGTAATAAAACAGTTAGCAATAAAGCTTGTAGACAAATATGGCTTTGTCATTCGCCCGAGTTTGGTTGGATTAATTTCCAGATCCTGTGAGGACCGACCTGTGATCAGGTAGATTCAATCTTAAGAAGAATCTCCTTGACAGGATTTCCAGTATAAGTGTCGGATCTTCCAATGTATGAACATCAGAATCACCTAACTTGCATGTTCTCTTAATCGGAAAGTCTCAAAGCAGACAACACGATAGAAGTAAATCGGTTAGTTACTATCTTACCGATTAAGGAGGAAAATTGATTTGAAAATCAATCGATGTGTCACTTGATAAAGTGTTTTTGTGACACATCGAGAGTGTTAAGCTTTTATAAAAATTCATCAATCGTTAATTCATAATCTGGACCGATTCAATATCCAGTGTCACAAGTTTGACCCATTAAGGATCTCACAAGTCACCTACCATGAGCTTGTTTGATGTTGGCTCAAGCAGGATTTCCATCTTCATTGTGAACACATAAGTGTCACTCTGATGTTCTGGCAAAACTACAAGGATAATGCGTAGGACTCTTATGATAACCCATGTTTTCACATTGTGTGAAGAACAAGTAATATGGAATAGTATCCTAATGAGATTAGTTGATGATCTCTTGGCTCTAGACTCAATTATGCGTTTTAGTTTTAGTGATCGGAGGCTGGAGCGGACTGCCACCTTTTCAATATCAACTAACTCGGAGTGAGAGAGTCAATAGATTACGTGTTTATTCTTCATGACAAATGAAACAGAAATCTTTTGAGAGATTCTAAGTAGCTCGGGAGGGTTGTCTATTGTCAGTCTTCAATGTCAGCAATCATCATTGTGATTCTGAGAGCAGATGTATTAACCTGGTTTTTTCCTAAGTGTATGGAGGGCTTCTTTCTGTACACCATTTATCCTTACATTTCTTTTTCATTCTTCAACCCCTTTACTACTTACCGAGTCTTTATGACTAGAACCTTGTTGGGTTTGTTCCAATTCTAGCTCCATCTCAGTCGGCACTATTCCCTTATTCTCACATTTACTCCTTTTTTTATGTCATACCTAAGGACTTCTACACTAACTAGTAGATTGTCCCTGGGTAGATCCCTTCGGTTCTGGCTGGATCATAGGAACTAATACCTAACCTTACCAACCTTATAACTCCGAGAAAATTAAATACATGGTCGGTCTTTTTGGTACAGTTCACCTTGCCATAAAACCAATTGAAAAACTCAATCAGGTACTTGTGATATAAATATCAAAGCTTTTAGTACCACAATTGTTTTTGAATTTTCAGAAATGCTCCCCCTCAACATGTGCATCGATTAATCGAAACTGTTTAGCACAAGGAGGGAGGAGTATACACATAAGTCTATAAAATCACATTTTTTATCAGTTTTCATATTTAAATCACATTTTCTCCCCTTATCAAAAATGTCAAATCCTTTAATATTTTTTATACCAATGGATTCGAATATGTTGGAAAAACTGGGAGAAAAATGTGCTGATTAATCACAAGCCGAATGGGGAAGATATTAATGCTCCCCTTTAATCTATGAGGGATTCTGTTAGTGTCTGGTATGATAGGTTTGAAATTTTTGAATTTAATGAAAAATTCATACACTGACACATAACACTAAGTACAACACTACTTTAATGTACAAGATACACTATATATATAAATGATATTGACCTTATAAAAGGAATGAAGAGATCATTCCATTCTCTGAAGAAGTCTATAGTCAATATCGCGAACACGTCCACCAACAAAGCATTCCAAGTTTCAGAAGATCCTTCTGGTCTTGAGTTTCCGTTCAATGACATGTATGAATTCCTTGCTCCTTGCCACATCCTTATCAGTCCAAAACCGCGTGTTCATACCCGGGTTGAGCCGATTAACCTTGTATTCCTTAACTCTGTAATCCAGTGCTTCCATAATATTTGTTAACGTACCATCACTAAATTTGTAAATCTCATGATCTTCCGTTCATTGTTACCGACAGGGAACACAACTGCACGAGGTAACTTAATGATTGTATAGTTGTGCTTGTACTCGAAGCCTTTTGCATCCCATCCTGATTTAGTAAGATTCAGCTGTTTCTGGTAGCTCTTAATGCTGAGTTGGAAGTCTTTAACCCCCTGTCGAATCACTAAGTTGTGTATCCATAGATTAACAGCAGTAGAAAGCATACGTTTGTCTGAGCCAGGAAGATGATTAAGATGGCCTTGTAGAAGCATCAAATTCAGGTCTTCAAAGTCATTAGGATACAAGTTTTTGAAGTCCTTTTCTGCAATCGTGTATTCTTGATAATCAACTCTGTGCAATGTGATCTCTTTCAAGTAGTCATACCCATAGCGAGAGTAGGCTTTTATTCTAACAACACTGAGTATACGCAAGTAAGTTCTGACTACCTTGCGGCTTAAGTCAGTTGTGTGTCTGTCAATATAGAATTTCCGAAACCACTAATGAGATATACCATAAGAGGCACTGATGTCATAGGTGCAGACCTCATTGATCCACATATGCTCAGGTACGAGTAGTTCAAGCCCAAAGTCAAGATAACGAGCAGCTTTTATATTGGAAATTGACAAAGCATGTTTGCTTCCCTTACTGCCATAACGCAAATAATCCAAGTCTTTATTGAAAAAGAATTAAGTTTGAATAATGACATGACCTGATGGACTACTAAGAGGCAGAGGTTTTCTAATATCAATCCTGACTTGATCACCTTCTGGATTAGCCCAGTCAATATGATCGATAAGCGTCTTGTGACACTCTTCTATCTGGAACTAAAGATGAACGACGTCTGGGTAGAAAGCTGTAACGACTTCAAATGCTTGGCCTTCAAAATCTACTTGAGTAAGCTCGGTCTTTCCCTTCTGTTGGCAATACCAGTTCATAAACGTCCGCATATCCCTAGTCTTTTCAAGTAAAGAGTTCTTTACCGGAGCTTGATAAGTAGTGGCTAAAGCATTGGCCCAGTTGTTCACAGCATCAGGAATGTGGGATGTAGGAATGACCCAGGCAGGTTCTGGAGTGGCTGGTCTTTCATCATCTGGAATAGGCTTCAACCATTTTGGCATCTGCTTAATCTTTGGAAGATGGGCAGAGTCAGTGTCCTCTGAATCAGATATATTGGCAGAATCTGGTATTGGTATGTCTTCGACTGGTTGCTCAGCGTGAGGACCGGATTGTTGCTTGGAGGAGATTGAAGGAGCATCTCGAGTGTCAAACTTCTTCTATGCTGGTGACTAAGGAGCTTGAGGCAGTGTTGAACCAGAAGTGCCAGTGTCATGTCCTCTCCTCTTACTAAGATCCAAATCTGGTGGAGGAGGAGGATCTTGATCATCACGATGTCGCTTGCGTGACTTGTCCTTTTTAGCAAGGAATTCGTCCCTCTGTGCTCGTTCTATAGGTGCCTCCAGTGCTTCATAGAGAGCGATATGTTCAGGAAGTGATTTGTATGTACCACTCTCGAGCATCCTTTGGTGAAGCATTTCTTTCATATCTTCTTCGGACAAGTCTCTGAAGTGATCTCGAAGGGGAGCTTGTAGAGCTATTTGAACAGCCTCTTTGACATTTTCATGGACAACTTCATCAATCTTATGAGGCAGATCCCTAAGCTCCAAAGTGTAAACCCTAGATCCAAGATTCCAAGTCGGGTTATCGAGATTCTTATTAGTCTGCTCTAAATCAGAGAATTTCTTTTCAAGAGCTGTAACACGTTCAACTAACTCTGATTCAGTAGTGCTTTATTGTTGTAGAGGAGGTAGAAGGGTTGCTGGTGTAGTCGTTGCTATTGCTGTAAAGATTAGTGCTTGAGTGGTAGATGATACAAGTTTAGGAGGTGAAAGATCAATAACCGGTGTGAGCAGTGGAGGAACCAAGGAAAATGCTTAATAAATTGGAACATTAGCCATGGAGACCACTTTTGCTTCCACATTGAGTTTTCCCGGTTCATCATCAGTGGATTTGTCATTAATGAACTAATCCTCAATAGCATATGCATCCTCCAGATTCTTCATTGACGAGAGAGTCCTGGTTGAACTTAGTGGATCCTCTAGGATGACATGTTTATCAGCCGGAAACTTCAAACTTTCTTGAACCTTAGAGTATAAATCAGCCATGAATTCATCATGCGTGGGCTCAGGGTCTGGTCCAGCAAAAGCTACACGACTTATTCCAGGGTCTGGTCTAGCCTTGTCTTCATCCATGAGTACTTGCTCTGGTGGAGGTCGAGACTCATGAGTTTCACCAGGGTTTGATCCAGCCTAGTCTTGATCAAGTTCAGCAGTCTTTTCCTCTAAGTTCTCCTATTTATCTACATCTTCTCCTAGTTCATCAGTAATCTGCAATATCTCAGTATCACCTCCATTGTTTGTCTTATCTGATCCAGCACCTGTTTCAGCATTTGCAGAAGACGGAGAGTCACGAACAATATTGGTGGATGTGTCATCTTGTGGTTGTGTAGAGGGTCCAGTTGATACCTCTTCAGTAGCATGAGTCCGCCTTTGGAATATGAATTGGTCTGTGGTGCTTCTTCTCTTTAGAGTGTGTAGGGCTAGTAGAGATTGGGCAACTTGTTCCTCAGTAACAATGGCTTTACCCTTGCCTTCAACTACAGGGATTGGTCGAATGGCCTCTGCAACAGGTTCTTGAATTGCCACACCTCTAACATGTGCATGACCATGTGCCTAAAATGATTCCAGACTCATCTTAATAGCACGTTCCATATCATATTCTTCACCTTCACCTTCTTATTCGGGCTCAGGTTTAGGTTCAAGTTGAGCTGGTTCTTCATCAGGTTCATCAACCAGCTGGAAAGAGCTTTTCACGTTACGAACTTTTGTAACTTTACCCTTGCCGGTCTTTTGTAGGGGTGTAGGTTTGGCAGGCTTCGGCTTGGGTGGCTTAGCAGTAGAGGCTTAGATGGTTTTTCCTTGGCAGGCTTAGGTTTTGATGCAGGTGCTGGTTTGCTTGGCTTCTCTGTAGCAGACTTTGACTTGGGTTGTTTGGTACTTGTTGTCTTCTTTTTTCCTTCCTTTTTGGCTGCAACCTTCTGATCATGCTTTGCGACCATTTCCAAATAAGCATTGTAGTACGATGCATTCCTGATATTGTTTGAGCTCAACTCATTGGGAATTGGCATTCCAAAGAATTCATCGACTTCACCTTTGGGAACGAATTTGAGATTACCAAGTATGAAATCTTCTTCAGCAAGATGAAATGGAGATGTTGATCTCTGGTGAATATTATGAATTCTTCCCAAGTGACAGATAATTAACTTTGTGAACCAAAAATACAGAATAACATGAGGCTTGTCTTTCTTGCCCTTCTTAGTAGGACTGCCCAGATTTGCCTTATCAGTGAGAAAGGTATGAATAGCTTGTACAAATTCCTCCCACATAAGTTCAACAAAATCAACATTTGTACTTGTGATTATACCCCAAAGCATCTGAAGAACTAGGTATCTGGGTCTATCATACCTAGAAGTCTTGCTTGTGAGACATTGATTGATCATAGACAAGATGGCTCTCCGGGCTGATACAGGTTATTCACCGCTATTCTTGACACAAAGTGAATAGCCTTTGTATACCCCAGCTTATTCACAAATTCCATAATAGCATCACCTGACGGAGGTGACACGAATTGGTGAGCTTGATCAATGGGAGTTATCTCTAAAGCCTCCCTCAGAAGATTAGCATCCAATGTGAATCGGGTTTCATCCAGCTGAAAACTATAAACACCAATCTTTGCTTCATATACCAGTGTATTCCAAAACTGTTAAATGTAGATAGCTAGAACGGAAGCTAAAGCAGTGAATGCTTTGAAAAAGTTTGTGTTTTGCAAGATATCCACAGAGATCTGAAAGATTGGATTCTTTTGCTTCTTTTGAAGATCCAGAACAAAGTTGCTCTTTCCAATGGGTACCCATGCAGCAAATGGAAGAATCTGATCATAAGATTTTATGGGAGTAGGAGCTGAAATATTCTCATCAGCCATTTTTGTCTGCACAAGGATATCAACAAAGACAGGCAGACATGACATATATCTTGATGTTAGATGAGAACATTGACATGCTTCGATTGATTATGGTGAGATTAAGACGACATTGGTCAAGGAAATTCGATGAACACATACAGCTTAACAAATCCTGGATGGGTGTTAACGAGGTAATTTTGCCTTTGGATTGGGCCTTGAGATGGTATTGGGACTAATGGGCTAAAACTTTGTTATTTTGGCTCAAACCGCTACCCACTAGACGCCAAACCGCTGTGAGTAGAGTTAATCAAACCGTTGTGTAGGGAAATAATCAAACCACTATATAGCGGAATGATCAAACCGCCACAACCAAACAGCTACGGATTTTATATTTAATTTAATCAAACTGCTATGACCAAACAGCTACGAATATTATATTCATTTTAATCGAACCGCTATGACCAAACAGCTACGAATATTATATTCATTTTAATCAAACCGCTATGACTAAACAGCTACGAATATTATATTCATTTTAATCAAACCGCTATGACTAAACAGCTATGAATATTATATTCATTTTAATCAAATCGCTACCAGTTATGAAAAATTCGAAATAGCGGTTTGAATTATTTAAATAATAAAGAAATCTTCATCAAACTGCTACCGCGTAGCGGTTTGCCTGCTCAAATAAATTTTTTAATAATCCAAATCGCTATCATGCAGACCTAACCAAACCGCTATCAAGCATTTATAACAAACTGCTATCAAGAATATTCATCAAACCGCTATAAGCAACATAAAACGCAAACACACTCAAGTACCAACATAAGCACTAAGGGACATACATTCATGGCATATCATCCATTCCTTAAGCATGCGAAATATCTCAAAAGCACGATACAACAACAAACTACATCGGTTGACTTTCGAAAGTCAAACTATACTCGAAAATTATCATATTGTACCATTAAGAGATTTGGGATCAAACTTGAACATCAAACTAACATCATCTGTTCCTAAACAGCATATCCCAGCAATAAAAACACTAACCTAAACACTCTATGGCATTTTGATTGACAAACGAACTTAACATAGATCAAGGCATCAAATTGTGATAGTTTTAACCTAATCTAGCACTGATTGAGTGATTACACGCCCTAACCGCACCTATCCCAAGTGTTAATTTACAGAAACAAACACCAACAAGGAATTTGATTAAACTCAAATTCGAATCTAGTGAGTGATCTAGATTAAGAGTGTTTTAACTTAATTCCTTTAAGGAACATGTTCTACAACAGATATATACTTCGATTTAATGATTATTGTGGAAAACGTAGAGGGAGGGTGAATACGTTTCTGATTAAAATCTAAAAACGTTTGTATCAAATCCCCGATCAATCGCGACGTCATATGAAAAGTACCAAATATGATTTATGACTATATGAAAGCATAGAATAACCAAGTAGTCACAACATAATTATAAACATCAAATCACAACACAATCACAAGCACAAAATAAATAGAGAGCGATAAATAAACTAGAGAGCAAACCAAACATGATGATTTATAGTGGTTTGGTCACGGAGCTCCTCTCCACCCTACTCCACTCCTTGAGTACCCAACTCGAGAGTTACTTCACTAGATCAACAAGCTCCCTTCTTGGCGGAGAAAACCTTACACAACGTTGCTTACACTTTATCCGGTACTAAGCTAAATACCGAGTCCTAACAATGGTAGAACCAACCCATCGTCACTTACACTTTATCCGGTACAAAGCTAAATACCGAGTTCTTACACAAAGGGTAGAACCAACCCAAAACCGCGTTATGTTTTATGGCCCAACATAACAAACCTTGTATTTTAT
The DNA here is from genome assembly GCA_026074375.1 of Tanacetum coccineum. Classification (NCBI taxonomy): domain Eukaryota; kingdom Viridiplantae; phylum Streptophyta; class Magnoliopsida; order Asterales; family Asteraceae; genus Tanacetum; species Tanacetum coccineum. The sequence goes on along the minus strand of BQNB010009483.1, from coordinate 25,436 downwards.
GACACAAACACATAAACCATCTAGTCTAAATCAAATGATACAAAGAGATGATACAAAATTGTATTAATGATGACCAAGACAAATGAGTCCTCTGGATTTGAAATGCCTAAACTATATGAACTTCCAATGTTAGGAAGCCTACAAAGGATTGATGATGAACTCCAATCTTGTAGATCAACATATGGGTAATGCTTGGTTTGGATGACAATATCTTTAATCTTGTAGATCTACATATGGGTATTGCTTGGTGATGGATGGAAATGGCAAGATCTTGGCAAGATCTTCAAAGCTTGCTTTGGTAGATCATCATAAAAGTATGCTTATAACAAAATGAATGTTAGAGCATTATGATCATATGCAAAAATGAAAATGATTAATGAAGGTGTTCCTACATATCTAAATGGTTGGAAACTAGAGAGAAAGTATGTGTGAAAGGGATGAGAAAATTATGAGATTTGGCTTGCTATTTATAGGCAAAATTTTGGTACTATAGCCCGGTTCCACCGGTTCCATTGTAGAATGGAACTGGCCAGTGTTCCTGAAGGGAACCGGCCTACAGTAACCAAATCCAGATTTTGAGATAAATTTTTTTATAAAACCTTATGCAATCTTCAAAGATTATGGCTAGATTTGGAAATATATGATGTGACAATACATAAATGTCAACTATATGTATGATGTCATACATGATGTAAAATCTATTTTGTATTTTATTTTTACTTAAATAAACTTGTGTATGTAAAATAAAAAGTTTAGTTGAGGCTTGCCAAAATAGAGTTTACTTGTTTAAATAAAGTACTTGTAGATGCAAAATATGAAATGAGGTTTGATCATAATGCAACATAACAAACATGTACAAACCTGTGTTGTAACATATGAAGATTCGAGACGTTGAGATGTGATGATGTATGTTGAGACAATATATGATAACGAGTAACTTGTACATTTAATGTTATATATTACAAGTTATATATATTTTGTCATTATCAAAACAAAAGAGAATGTGTAGATTAAATATCGTAATATTTGCACTAACATTCTCCCCCTTTTTGATGATGACAAAATATGTAAACGTAATATATAGTAAATGAAAAAGTCACTTGTATCCCCGTAATACCTTTTACATTACCTTCTCCGTTTACACTCTTCTCCCCTTTTTTTTGAAACAAAAAGGGTGTGTCCCTGGAGTTTAACTTCAATTCTCCCAGAAAAGACGAGCTTGCATCATCCTTAGTGAAGTTAAAATGTCTACTCAAACGCCTTATATTGGTGCATCCCCTAGGTAATTGTCCTTGGTTTATTGCGGTTCAATGGATCATATTTGAAAGCTAAGCCTACAAAAATGTTAGTTCCGTGCAACATGTAAGAATATATAACTATATAATGAAGAAAATGACATCTTCCTTTTGGTCGAAACGCAAAGGATTGTTGAAGATTGAGAATGATGATGAATGCGTGCAAGCTCCCCTTTGACGAGTGCTCCCCCTAGATCGAGTGCGTCAAGATATGATGAAAAATAATATGTACTCCTTAAATGCTCGACGGAAGCTCCCCCTTGCTCGAGGGTGTCAAGTATGATCCTACAAAACAAAAATTAGTGCAATAACAGGTTTTGTCCTTAGACAAATATGTCATATACAACAACATGTATAGACGACTCAATATGATTTCTTGACGAATGCCCCCTTACTCGAGGGCTCAAAATAAACCTACAAAAAGGAAAATGCATGATGCAAACTTCATCCATGGATGAGTAAGCCATATACCACGAGGTGTATATGCTTGAACCTACAAAAGAAAATTTAGTGTAATTTCGTCTTTCGAGGAAGTCATATAAAACAAGATGTATATATGATGCAATATGATTCTCTAAAACTAGAATGCAATATGATTTTCTAAAAGAAACTCTTAGAAAAGTAAAATAGAAGTAAAATAATGTCAAAGAGTAAAATCCTACTACTTGCATCATCGAGGTTAGTTTTAGTGGTGAGGTTGTTAGAGATTGTAAGGACATGTTTGAGAATGAGACGCATTTCATTATGAAATTCATTTGGCTTATGACAACATAAGGAAGTGAGCTTATGGGATATGTGGATGACTCAGAGATGCCTATGTATTGTGGAAGGCAATTTAACCATCATGGGTTGTATTGGTTGTGATTTACTAGTATGTTGTGGTTGTGGTGGTGGCGAAAGGATTCATGATGATTCTTCTTGTAGGAGAGACTCGGTGTAAGATTCAATTTTGATAGAAGTAAAAGGGTTTAACTCTAAACCTTACCTTGTTGGGTTGATGAAGAAATAGAGGTGCTAGACATGGCAATTTTGTGAGAGTGGCGAAAGATGGTAATGACAATGCAAGCAAATAACAATATATGTTTATTAGTAAAGTGGTGATGATGAATATGCATGAATGTAATGAAAGATATATGGATTAAGGTATTATATATGTGCGAATGTGCACAAATTATCTTGATAAGGAAATCGATCTTAATCGACCTACACAAATCCAAAAGAGTTAGTAAAGGATAGAAGCAAGAATATCATTTCACAACATGATAGTTCAAACATTTATACCAACAAGTACGAAAGAAAACTTGTTCAAGTATTATCACATGAATGACTTAACAAATAGACACATAAATAGACATGTATATGAACAAAACATGTTTTCAAATTGACACACAAATAAGAAAAACTAAAAGGATGAGGTCATATGATGCAACTAGCTTAAACAAGGCATGGTATGCGTTCGAAAAACATTTTATATGAGAAATAAGAATATGCATACAAGAGCATGTTCCAAGTAGTTCAACCAAACACAAGCATAAGGAAGAAGATCATTTAAATTAGAAAATCAATTGCATTGACAATGATGTGAAGGATATGCGACAAAAGAGACAAATAGGCACGAGCTCCCTTATTTCATTTGAGTTCGTTTATTTATGAAAGATAAGTATCAAATTTGTTATATTGTTCATTGCTTGTTTGTCGATTTTGGTTCTTAATTAAAATAATGTGGCTTCAAAAGGAAGATCCTAGACTTCTACAAGTATATCAAAAATACATAACATAAGAGCAAAAGTAGCAAATAAATCATGTGGCAATGTCATATAAGGGACAAGATGCAAAGATCATGCAAACCATGTTTAAGCATGTATAAACTAGGACATTATACGGATAGATTTAGGATAGCCAACAAGGAACAAGAACTATCAAACATAGATATATCCATATCAAAATCATCATGTATCAAAATGACAAATTATGAGATCATATGAGACATCATATAAGAGACAAAATATGTAAGAATCATGTAAGTCATGTTTAAGCCTCAACATTTAGTATTACAAATATAAGCATGAAAGCATTTTAAGAACGAAACAAAACCTTTCTTAAGGATTACACATTTTTTTAATTAGTCGAATAGTTATCAATCACTAAGATAATGACAAAGCAAATAATCAAACAAGAACACATAATCAACACATATATATTCAAAGCGAGATGAAATGATAGACTAACAAAGGAAAGATCATATCTACAGCTAGTATGGAAAATGAAGCATTAGTGGTGTTTGGGAGATGGGGAACAAGATGGTAAACTATTGGTTAGGAGGATTGACAAGATGAAATGACAATGTCACAATGTGTAGATAAATTTAACGAAGTATTTTTGAAATGCCCCATTTTTCTTAAAAAATATTTAGAATTTTGGCGAAAACGCCATGATAAAAAATTATCTTTTGTTATTATACTAAAAGTTGATAATAGTATTTTACAAATCCACTGAGACCATCTTTACATGAAGCTAGGCTCAATTATATTTAAAGTGACGGGTGGCACAACTCCTAATTTTATATGATTGATTTTATGCAAAATTCCTAAAATGACCCATTTTATATAAAACTTGTTGTTTAAATCTTATACACGGCTAAAATGACCGAAACTTGACTTCCATATCTTGAAAAAACATGAAAACCGTGTAGGCACTAACTTCCTAAACTCAGGCTGTTCGACAAGTGGTATGTAATTACTACAGTTTGATATTTAGAGTATGTAATTTGGAACAATTACTTTTGAATGGGTTATCATACTATCGTTTGGGCTATCATAATTTAGAGGTCATGTAGTGAGCGTATGCGGAGCCATGACACTTTAAATCGTAAATCCACAACTCGTCGATACGACACCCCGGAGAGGCCTCATATGATTATGAAATTCCCTATTAATATAGTACTTTGTATTTATAAGTTATATGTGAAGGCGTAATTAACGAGAACTTCTAGAATTTATTCTTAAAATACATGCTTAAATATCAAAGACACACTTGGTCTAAATGAACCGCGGAATAGTTCTTTGTGGGTTTTTCCAAACACTAGTTTTGACCCGTTTTAACCAAAACAATAACTTATTACTTTGACCCGCTTTTGAAAAGTATTTTAAAGACTACAACAAGACATCATTACACTTCATCTTTACTTGAGTATTTCAGATGAAACATTCAAGTTGCCAATCTCACTTTGATGAGCATAATTTTTATCACAATTTTTTTATCAAAACATTTTACTAGCATACTTAGTCTTGTTTTTAATGTTTGATTAAGAAATTGAGATGATGTGAGAAGTTAACATAGCAAAAACAAAGGAAGAGATATATGCCTATATGGGGTGCACGAGACCTAGCTTAAGCCTTATTGTGCAAAAACATGAAGACGACAAACAAACACATAAATATCATGGCATCTCAGACAACAAGATCACATATAGGATGCAAAAAGTATATGATACTAAATAAGATGCAACAAGTAATCATATATCATTATAATCATATCATGACTAATATGAGTTGACAAAACATTTACGAAAATACATTTTTGACACATGTAGGAGTTAACCCAAACACTCTTTTAGAAATCGTATTATTTCTTTTAAGAATCTAAATTGTCATACACGCGAAGGAACATACAAGACATGTTTGACATTTATGTTTCATAAATAAGCAAGCTCAAATGCATTGAGAGATAAGCATACAATCATCATATAGGTGCAATGCAAACTAGAACGACTAATCATATAACATAATACGAAAAATTCTTTTTGCCTTGTGATGAGTATGACGATGTATATCAAGCTTGATTAATGGCCAAAATACTTTATTTTCAAAGAAGGATGTATCAAAGTTCAAAAGATACCAACCAAAATTTCCCGACTCAAAGGTTTAAGTTTCTATGTTAATACGAAACTTGAAATTTTGGACACTTTGTGGTATTTTGTAAATTCGACTTACTTAATCTTATAATCAGTACCTCTAACCTACTTTATTAGAAACTAGACTCAATTATCTTCAAAACGGTAGGTGGCACGACTTGTACGGATTTACGGTTAAGTTTTTATGACCTTTTGAAGTTGATCAAAAATCTAAAAAGTTTCTGTAGAACCGGCTCGCCATAACAGAACCGGCTTTAATAACGAACAAAACCGCCTTTAATAATGAACAGAACCGCCGGTCTGATCGATTTTTACAAAAACGGATATTTCGACCCGACTAAAAGGTTTAACACATGGTAGGCTTTAAGGTAAACTTATATAATAAATTTTAGACATTATTCAAGCTTGTATAACAATGATATTCACGAATCAAAACTTATAAGTATAAAGCAATAACATACTTTTCATATTAAGTCCCGCTTTTCGAAAAAATTTGATACATGGATCGTACTCGGTTTTGAAAATCATTTGTTTTGAAAACTAGAGCCACATGGCTCTGATACCAATTGTGGAAAACGTAGAGGGGAGTGAATACGTTTCCGATTAAAATCTAAAAACGTTTGTATCAAATCCCCGATCAATCGCAATGTAATATGAAAAGTACCAAATATGATTTATGACTATATGAAAGCATAGAATAACCAAGTAGTTACAACATAATTATAAACATCAAATCACAATACAATCACAAGCACAAAATAAATAGAGAGCGATAAATAAAATAGAGAGCAAACTGAACACGATGATTTATAGTGGTTCGGTCATGGAGCTCCTCTCCGCCCTACTCCACTCCCCGAGTATCCAACTCGAGAGTTACTTCACTAGATCAACAATCTCCCTTCTTGGCGAAGAAAATCTTACACAACGTTGCTTACACTTTATCCAATACTAAGCTAAATACCGAGTCCTAACACCGGTAGAACCAACCCATCGTCGCTTACACTTTATCCGGTACAAAGCTAAATACTGGGTTCTTACAGAAAGGGTAGAACCAACCCAAAACCGTGTTATGTTTTATGGCCCAACATAACAAACCTTGTGTTTTATGGCACAAACACATAAACCATCTAGTCTAAATCAAATGATACAAAGAGATGATACAAATGTGTATGTAATGATGATCCAAGACAAATGTGTCTAATGGATTTGAATGCCTAATCTAAATGAACTTCCAATGTTAGGAAGCCTTCAAAAGGATGATGATGATGAGATCTCCAATCTTGTAGATCTACATATGGGTATGCTTGGTGGTGGATGGAAATGGCAAGATCTTCAAAGCTTGCTTTGGTGGATCATCATAAAAGTATGCTTACAACAAAATGAATGTTAGAGCATTATGATCATATGCAAAAATGAAAATGATTAATAAAGGTGTTCCTACATATCTAAATGGCTAGAAACTAGAGAGAAAGTATGTGTGAAAGGGATGAGAAAATGGTGAGATTTGGCTTGCTATTTATAGGCAAAATTATGGCACTGTAGCCCGGTTCTGCCAGTTCCATTGTAGAATGGAACCGGCCAGTGTTCCTGAAGGGAACCGGCCTACAGTAACCAAATCTAGATTTTGGGATAAAAAATCTTATAAAATCTTATGCAATCTTCAAAGATTATGGTTAGATTTGGAAAGATATGATGTGACAATACATAAAGGTCAACTATATGTATGATGTCATACATGATGTAAAATCTATTTTGTATTTTATTTTTACTTAAGTAAACTTGTGTATGTAAAATAAAAAGTTTGGTTGAGGCTTGCCAAAATAGGGTTTACTTGTTTAAATAAAGTACTTGTAGATGCAAAATGTGAAATGAGGTTTGATCATAATGCAACATAACAAACATGTACGAACCTGTGTTGTAACATACGAAGACTCGAGACATCGAGATGTGATGATGTATGTTGAGAAAATATATGATATCAAGTAACTTGTACATTTAATGTTATATATTACAAGTTAATATATTTTGTCATTATCAAAACAAAAGAGAATGTGTAGATTAAATATCGTAATATTTGTACTAACAATTACCTCAGAGAGAAAAACATAAGAAATCGATGAATCAAATGTGGCGACAAGATGGCGGTTTGCGTGTGGGTGTGTGAGTGTTTTTATGTTTGACCGAGAATGAGTAGGTTTGACCAATAAACCAAATCGCCAACCTTTTAACCCTGAGTTTGGGATTTGGCAGTTTCAGCCCCTAAGGTTTCTAACTACATTTATTTTCGGTTTTAAGTATTCTAAGGGTTAAGATAAGATACAAAACTTACCCAAATTGACCCTAAAGTTTAATAAAGCAAAGATACATTTAGCACATTGCACTTAAGACCCTAAACTTTATAACAAGAGATAAAGTTGACCCTTTGAGTTAAACTACATTAACTCCCCCTCAAATTATAACCACTTTCAAATACAAAACCTTTTCCATTAATTGTATGATGTGATCTAGAAACCCGTTTGATGCCATAAACTTGAAATCACTTTCCCCCTCAAACAATGACCCATTTTTTATTGAAAGAGTTGTAGTCGTTGTTTGAGTTGAAGAGTTTATATTGACAAACCTGAATTGATGAATTTCTAACAACACGTTACCACCATGATTAACACAAATAATCTTTGAAGAATCAATTAAGAATAAAATTATTTGGTTATAAAAGGAAGACTTCTCTTCCAAAAGAGGAAAAACGCACTGAAACGTACCTTAATCCTTGGATGCACGGATATTAAGTAAGCCGTGCCCAGGAAAAATTAATTACCCGTTGCTAGGAACAGCTGTCTTTTTGGTGACAAGCTTTCCTCAAATTGAAAAGAGGGTTGCAGTCGGAAATAACTGCAAGCCATAAAGACATGTTTTGAAAACAGTTTGAACTTCCGCTCGAACTTCATTTAAAGACCGATGTCATTATTGAATGACATTTCTAGGTCCGTAAATGTTATCGATTGAAAGAAGACATGTCTTGAAAGATATATTTTTGTTATTTTCTATTTTTTTATTTTTATGGTTTTTATAGGTTTTATATTTTTGTATTTTGTTTTTGTTTTTAATTATATATAAATATACATAGGATATATGAAGACCCTCCTTTACTCCTCTTCTCCTTCCTGAAGACGTTTAAGGGTTTCCGGAGTTATACTCTTCATACCAAGACGCGGGAGAAGGAATTCAAACCGCTCTCGAGGTAATGCCTTGGTGAAGATGTCCGCAAGCTGATTATCCATCGTCACGAAGTACATTTTAACCACGCCCTTTTCAACCTGCTCTCTAATGAAATGGTGTCGGATGTCAATGTTCTTAGACTTGGAGTGTTGGACATTGTTGCAGTAGAGATCAATAGCACTGTGGTTGTCACAATACAGGGGAATCTTATTGAAGGCAAAACCGTAGTCTGTTAGCTGTGACATCATCCAAAGTATCTGAGCACAACATCCAGACATGGAAATGTATTCAGCCTCCGTGGTTGAGATCGCAATGCTCTTCTGTTTCTTTGATGACCAGCTGACTAATTTATCTCCAAGGAATTGAGCACTTCCTGACGTACTTCTTCGTGTATCTTGACAACCTGCATGGTCCGCATCTGCATAGGCCGTTAGTGCCATAGAGGTGTCTTTCGGATACCAAAGTCCCTAATTAATGGTTCCTCTGAGATATCGAAAGACCCGTTTATTGGTAGGCGATGTCTGATACCTAGCACACATGCATATTGCAAATACAAGTTCGGGTCTGCTGGCAGTGAGGTACATTAGGGAGCCGACCATACTACAAAATCGAGTCTGGTCAACTGGAATCCCTAAGGGGTCCTCATCCAGTTTAAGTCGATCCACCATGGGTGTATCAACAGGGTCACACGAATCCATCCCAAATTTCTTTAATATTTCTAGAGCAAATTTTGATTGATTAATAAAAATGCCTCCGGGATTTTGAGAAACTTGTAATCCTAGGAAAAAAGACATTTGTCCCATCATTGACATTTGGAATTTAGAACTCATCTCATTGGAAAATATGTCACATGCTTTAGGGTCGGTCGAGGCAAATATGATATCATCTACATATATTTGAACAAGAAGAATATGTTTGCCTGTTTTTTGAGTGAATAATGTCGGGTCAACTGCACCCTTGGAAAACTTGTTGTCCAGAAGAAACCGTGACAAGGTGTCATACCACGCCCGAGGAGCCTGCTTTAAACCATACAGAGCCTTCTTCAGACGATAAACATGTGTCGGATGGTCTGGATCAATGAAACCCTCTGGTTGACTAACATAGACTTCTTCCTTCAACTCGCCATTAAGGAATGCTGTCTTGACATCCATTTGATAGATGGTCATGTTTTTACTGGCGGCATTAGCGATGAAGATTCTTATAGCCTCGATGCGTGCAACCGGTGCAAAGGATTCCTCGAAGTCAATACCCTCCTCTTGTCGATATCCCTTGGCCACCAACCTAGCCTTGTTTTTCAGAACATCACCGTACTCATCAAGCTTAACTTTGTAAATCCACTTGAGAGCAATAATCATGACACAGTCTGGTCGTGGTACTAATTACCATACTTAAAGTCGATCAAATTCGTGAATCTCATCTTGTATGGCTTGAAACTAGCAATCCTCAATTATAGCAGATTTGAAGTTCTTTGGTTTGACTTTGGACAGTACAAAGTTATACAAGCACCACAAGGCGTCGGTTGCAAGTTGTTTTCTGGTGGATACCGGTTGAGAGGGATTGTCAATGACATTATCAAGCGGGTGATTATTGCTCTATTTCCCGAGATGATGATATGGTTGAGATACATGTATGGATTCTGCTGAACAAACATTCCCAGATGATGATGCTTCAGAACTAGGTTTGGGAATAAACACGTTTATGAAGGGATTGTTGTCAATAGGAGAAAAAGGATTGTCTTCAACGATATTAGATCCAACAGCAACACCTTGATGCGAACTTGGAGATTGAAATGCCTAAGATGACGGTGAATGACTTAGAGAGGGTGTATCTTGATCAATGGTAGTAGAAGAAGGTGTACCGGCTGAATTAACTAGAACTGGAACTGCTAGAGCAGGAGAAACTGGTCTTTTAACACATGGAGGTTCTAGGTATTCATCGAACATCGGTTGGAAAAGGATCTCTAACTCTTTATTCGTTCGGGGTGTACATAAGGTGTTGCAGGGACCGGATTAGGTACGAGCCCTGAACTTATCTGTCTAGGCGTTAGAAACATAGGAGCAGGTCCCGTACTGAGTTGTACAGGAGCCATCGGCTCAGACAGCTCATCGAATTAAACGTGAATAGTTTCCATGATTCGTCAGGTCCTTTAATTGTATATTCTATAACCTTTCCTGCTTGGTGCATAACCAACAAAAATTCCAATATCAGCTGTTGGTTGTAATTTTCCAAGTTCCTCGCTGTCATTTATAGGGTAACAAAGAGCACCAAAGACTCAGAAAAAGGTAAGATCAGGCTTCTTATCATGCACCAGCTCATATGGGGTTTTGTTATGACGAGTGTGAATGAGGGATCGGTTTTGGGTGTAACAAGCAATAGCAACAGCTTCTGCCCATAGAAACATCAAAGGCCTTGGAAAATATCAGCATTGTCCTAGCAACCTCAACAAGAGTACGGTTCTATCTTTCGACAACTCCGTGCTGCTATGGAGTCCTCGAAACTATTTTTTGGTGAAAAATGCTGACGCTTTCATAGTATGCAATCAAATCTTTATTGACAAATTATGTGCCATTATCGGTAAGGATGTATCTAACAGTTTTGTTGAGGCCAACTCGTATTTGCTTTAGAAATTTGATGACAAACTCTGAGGTTTCATCTTTTGATCTCAAAAACTTAACCCAAGTAAACCTCGAATAGTCATCTATGATGACTAAGATGTATTTCTTCCTATTAATTGTTTGCACTCGCATTAGTCCACATAAATCCATATGAAGGGTATTAAGAACTTCCAAGTTGATGTTTTCAGCTTTGGGTGTGTGGTTATGCTTTTTGCTCTTCCCTAGTTGACATGCGAAGCAAAGATGATCTTTCTCAAACTTCAATCTAGGTAAACCTCTTAATAAATCCTTTTTGGCAAGGTCATTGATGGTACCGAAGTTCAAGTGGTTTAAACGTCGATGCCATAACCATGATTTGTTCTTGGAGGTTTGGACAACAAGCAGATTGAGGGGGACTTCATCATGTCTTCAACCGAGATAGTGTACAAATTAGAACCACGAGAACCTTTGATTAATTCAACACCATCAGTATTGCGAACATAACATGAGTGCTTCCTAAATGCAACTTCGAGATCAGAGTCACAAAATTGTTTGACAGAAAACATATTATGTCCCAGTCCTTCCACATAGTACACCCTGGAGATCACACTATCACCAATCACGTAATCTACATAACCCATGATAGCACCAAAGTGGTCATTCCTGAATCTAACTGTCTCGGTGAACCTTTTCATGAAATTCTTAAGCCATGAGAGATCCCCCGTCATATGTTTTGAGCAGCCTGAGTCCAAATACCAAAGGATGATATGTACGACCTGCATTTGAAAACATATGAAGATGGAGAGTTTGGAAAGTTGGATCCCCAATTTTGGTTGGGTTCCTGTTGGTTAGCATGAGCAATGGCCTGATTCTCAGGTGAAGTGGCAAGGCGAACGAGAACTGCCTAGTATTGTTGGTTTCTACGTTGGTATCTAGTTAGTGGTTTCAGAGCTGTGTGACTTAGTTTCTTAGTTATCACAGATTTACTAGTACTAACATTTTCAGTTTGCATAGCATGCACGACTTTGGGTTTAGTGAGCCTAGTTAAAGGGCATTGTTCTCCTAAAGTAAATATTCTTCCTGTGGGCCTCCATTGATAACCAACACTGGTAAGCACTTTTCTTGTTGCTTTCCACACTTGCTTAACTTGCTTAGGTATCTAAACTTGCTTAACTTTGCGCACAACATTTTTAACAGAGGGTGATGCATTCACAGAGTGCAAATAATTAACTACACACACATTATGATTTGCAGAAATTAAGCATTTGTTACATGTTTGTCAAACAGAATGAGAATTCAAATTAATTATAGTACGCTTAGAGCTAATACTAGAATCAACGTGATTTGTGGTTTTCAAACTAGACTTATTGGTCCTAGGGTGTTCTTCTACTTGCTTCTTGTTGACACTCTTAGCCGGAAAGATTTTATTTTTCTTGGTATTGCTCCTAGGCCGTGATCCGCTAGCATCAGTGCAATTGTTTACTCCTATAGAAGGAGGCACGGGGACATTAGTCTTCTGAATGTACAGTTGCTTTACATGTTTGTGTGTGTTACTATTGTACGTTTCACATTGGTCCTCAAAAGTAACTTTCTTTCTCCTAGTTAAAGGGGTAGCAGCATGGTTTTTATCTCGTTGATTGAAGTCTTTCGGACAAGTGCCAATCACATATTTTAACAGTTCCTGAGAGTGTTTAGTATAAAGGCAAGCAAATGCAAGTGGGCTATCTAATGGTCTTTCAACCCTAGCTTTCTCTACGATCTCGCGAAGGGTTTCCACACTTTCCTTAAGGTGTTTGAGATAATCTAGATGCACTTCCCTATTGTTCCTATTGCGAGGGGGAATTGGTTTAACATCTATCGCATACCTACCAGTGGCAAGAACACTTGTTTTATAGAATCCATAGTGATGCATCTTAGATTTTCATGTATTTGGGCTTTCAGATTCTCATTTTCAGTTAACAAGGCAGTTGTTTGTTCGATATGTTTGGCACGCGTGATCTTAATAGAATCATATAATTCCTTGCTTATTTTGTTCTTGAAGAATTGTGACTTTGTCAGTTAATTGAGTAATCTGAAAATCTAAGGCCCTAAAATCAAGAGTATGGTCGGTTTCACTACGGATCTTATTTAATTGAGAGATTTGCATCCTCAAATTTTTTATGCCGTTGTACTTTCCTTGAATAGAAGCTTTCATTTTTTCGATTATAAAAACTGAGTCAAAATCAGGAGCATCTCGAGCGGGTGGAGATGTGTTGTTTCCAAAATGTTCTTTAAGGTTTTGATACTTTAACTACAAATTTAAGTGATTTACCTCAAGATTGGAAAAATATTTTACTAATTCAGTATGATCATCTATTTGAACCTTATCGTGTAATTTAGAAAGCTCTACTTCAAGTTCCAAACAGCGCGCTTGAACAATAGTGTGGGCATCATGCATTTCAGTGAATCTAGATACAGTGAGCTCAGAATTTGTTGCAATATAAAACACATCTTTGGACAAGCAATCAGCAATTAAATTATCATTTGCAATGAGGAGATTTTTCTGCTTAATCTCATCATACTTTCTATTCATAACATTTTGGTCAACCTCAGCTTCCAACTCTTCAAAAATTTCTTTCATTTCTTTGACTTCCTTAGTGAGAGCCTTTTGAATACCCTCAAAATGTTCTTTAAGTGTTTTGAAAAATGGAATAACTTCGGTGAGATAGCATTCCTTGGTTTGTTTAAAACCCCTTTCCCCTTCAGTGAACCCTATTGGTGTAATTCTCTTTTAATAGGTTTTTTCAAAGTTCAAAAAAAGTTGTATTAGTGCAAAAATGTTAACTTTTACTTGACTCTTTGTTGGAAGCACCCTGGGGACGAGCATTGCAGGTGTATTGAGAGGGTACACCGTCAACACTTTGATTAGTCTTGAAGCTAGGGTCTGCTCTTTGAGAGCTTCTGCTTTCATCTTGATGAGATCCTTAGACCAAAATATCTGCTCAGGGGTCAATTGTGTTTATGGTGTGAAGGTCGCTAAATAATTCTCTTTCGAGTAATCATGTGGTGCAATCTTAACCTTTTTTTCACACACTTTGGGTCTTTCATTTTTTTCATTCATTTTCTTCCTAGTGATTTCGGCTATCTCTAGGGTATCCTCTGAGTTGTGCACTATGGCCGGGACATGATTGGTTTTCATAATTTCATGACCATTATATAAGGCAGGCTGAACTTGCTTTGCACGGGTGAGACATAAAGGGTTCTTGTAGCCAATAGCTACCTTTCTCTGTTCATCATAATAGGGCTTTGGTTACACAACATGTGAACTGTTTGAAGAGACTGGTCTTGTTTGTATAATTTATCCTCGACCTTTTCTTTTAAAGCTTTCATGTCTAAAAATTCTTCAAGGTATTTATTTTCTTTCTGTTGAAAATCTTTTTTTAAAGATGTAACTTCTTCTATCATTAACTTGTTATGGTTAATGGTAGAGGTAAGTTGCAGTTTTAAAGAATGAAGTTCTCTTTTTAAATTTTATTACTTAATATTACTGTCAGTGATAACTATTCTTAATTGTTCATCAATCTTTTGTTCTCTTTCTATTAATTCAAACTTAGCCCGTCTTTCATATAGTTCAACTTGTTCCTTATATGTCGCAAGTTTAGCAGTCAATGATTTATCAACTAAATTGTTCTGTGTTGTTACAGAGGTATGTTGGGCAGGTTGTTCATGCATATCATTTAATATCATCATGTATGCATCATTTGGTATAGAAGATACATTACTTTGTATAACTGGCATTGCGTTGTCCTTTATATGGAATCATATTACTATCACTCGTATTATCAGCATGTGAGTCAACAACGTAGTTTGGTTGTACATCGTCATGCATCTCGTGTACTTCATGATGTTCACAAATAGCATCCTGATAGTGATCATTATCGTGTACCTCAGATAGAATGTCTGAATCATAAGACAGACCGGCTTTATCATAAACAGGATTTGCGGATGATAGATTTTCCATGAACATAGTCTGTGCAGTAGGAGCCTCGTCAACATCAAAATCAAAAGCATCACAGTCATCAGCTTGAAACACATTATCCATATTGAGTGCTAAGTCCTGAACTAGTTGCTCATCCACATCTTCATCAACATCATTGTCTTGTCCACGTGCAATAAATAGCAACTGCTCTTCATCCAATGCCACCTTATTCTCCTGAGCTTGCATCAAAAACATCTTATCTTTAAAGTATTCTGAGTTCTGTAGTCGCTTAGGCTGAGTGTAGTTCCTTGCTATGTGGCATATACTGTTGCAGTTGTAGCACTTAATCTGCCTTGCTTGACCTGGATTTGCATTCCCAACTCTGTTCTGAGCTCCCCTATAACCAGCTGCACCTGCACCCCGTGCATTGTTCCGTTGACCTCTATTCTATCGACCCTAAACATTCTGAACAACAACCCTACCGTCTTGAACTGTGGCTTGGTTTCTTGTATTTGATGAAGTTCTTAGTTGATTGTTTGTTTAGTATGGTATGTTTTGTATGATTAGGTGAGTAGAGAAAGTGTGTTGGTTAAGTTCTCAATTAAGTTGTCAGTTGGAGAGATTCCTGAATCAAGTTGAGTGTTGTTAACAAAGTGTGGTGGAACATATGTGGATGGTGGAGTTGTAGATGATTGTGAGTAGTACTGCTGATGTGAAGCATTTGACAGCAAAGCAAGAGGATCAACAGTGTGTTGAGTGAATCGATCCAACATCATTTTGTTCTCATTGGCATGTGCTTCGTGTTGCTTCAGATAAGAATACAGCTGATCATAGTTGGAGTCCCTCAATCCTCTATTCAGTTTCATGGCTGTAACAAATCTACCCCATTCGGGAAACATGTTATTAACAAACTTTGAATTCAAATGCATTCTAGACATGGTCATCTTGATGTTCCGCATGTCGTTGATGAGTTTGGCAAACCGGGCATAGTAGTCGTGAATAGTTTATCCTTTGTTCTGACGGAAGTGTTTAAAGTCATCATACAGTTGTGATTCCCTGTCTTCTTTTGTTAATTCAGATCCTTCCAGGAGCATCTTCACATTATCCCAAATGTCTTTTGCATCATTGTAATGATTGATAAGAGAGTAGATGTCTTTTGGTAACCCTTGAAGTAGGATGTTTGTTGCCCGAATGTCAGCGTTATACCTATCCTTATCTTCAGGTGAAATATCAAGATAGACTCGAGCTCGTTCTGGACCTAGTTGTAAGGCACCTTGATTCCCTTCAGCAAGCATTTCCCAAAATGTTCCCATCTAAAAAGGTCCTTCATCAATCAACTTTAGGATGTTCACCCCATTCTCTGTACCCTGACAATACAGTCAAATACGTTGTTGCCATGATGCAAAGTCAGTCCTATCAAGCATAGGTGGTCGGGTATCGGACCCGGCACATTGGATATCTTCCAAAAAATTAGCCATCTTAATTGATTGTGAAATGATTTAAGTTGATCGAACAATGATTAGTGATTGTATGTTAAAAATGGAGATGTTTGTTTAAGTGTTTTGTTGTTTGAGTTTGGTACGTTTGTCAAGTTTATAATAGTCCAAATTCCAAACAGTGTATCAAACCGCTAGATTAGAGCTCAAACAGCTACTGTCAAACCGCTACAGTCAAACCTCTGTGAAGATTTATACCAAACCGCTACCACAAAGAAAAATGGCCAGAGGTTTGTTTCCCAAAAGACCTTGAGAAAAATCTTCAATAAACCTGTAACAAACCGCTACCTACAAACCGCTACGAGTGTTAAACCTCTATGAAGTTAAACTGTCAAACCGCTAATAGAGGATATGGTAAACCGCTATGAAGAAATAACACCAAACCGCTACCAAGAAATGAAATTGGCAGAGGTTTGTTTCCTAAATCGCTGTGAGAAATTGTGTTCAAAAACCTGTAAACTGCTACGGATCAAACCGCTACTATTACCAAATCGCTACTAGTAAACCGCTACACTAGAAGACAAACCGCTACTGACAAACTTCTGCCTAATAAGACAAACTGCTAGCACAGTGTACGATCTGACAAACTGCCAGAACAGTGTACTTTCTTGACAAACCGCCAGAACAGTAAACCAAACCGCTACGAAACACTACAAGCAGTATACCAAACCGCTATGATGAATTACGAACTTTTACACTTTAAAACACCTAAAAATCACCCTTTTGAACATTTTGACTTAGATTCTTTTGCACAAATGAGTACTAGAAGGCTATAGCCACTACAAAAGCATGAATTTTAACACAAGAAAAGTTAAAATCAATAAAACTCAAGAACAAGAGCTAAAACCTCCTAAAACTCAACTTTTGATCTAAAACAAGCACTAAAACGCACACACAAACGATCTAATCATCCCATGAGCTCTGATACCAATTGTAGGATATTGAAAATCATAACACAATAAAAGATAGATAGATTAGCCAAATTTAGAGAGAGAAAGTGAGAGAAAAGCATTCTAGTAAGAGAAAGTGTAACATGTAAAATAAAAATGACTAACCACCTCTTCCAAGGCATGGAAGAGGCTTATATAGTAGCTTACAAAATCAGCCCTTAGGCCATGGTATGGGCTTATACGTTGGGCTTTATAACCCGGCCCATTACTGAACATTACATATTAAGCGTTAAACTACGAGCTATAATAAATGGTACAGTACACGGGGCGACCGAGTCTTTTTCTAATATTTAACAACACGACTCTGACCCGCATTGAGCACTTTGACCAGAATTTGAAAGGGTTCAAGTTTTAACTTTTAACCACTTACATAAATTTACTCCATGACAAATCAATGAACTTGGTACGATTGACATCACTTTTATAATTTTTATTTTTTGATTCTTGTTATTCCATTTACCTTATGTTGAAATATTTTATACCATGATGCAACTGGCACCATTATGTCGTTTGGAGACCATATACCTTTTAATTCTCATTATATGACCAAGAGACGTAGGACTATACAGCTTGAGGATGTTGAGTAAATGTATTTTCAAAAATAATTAAACAGCATACCCAATAAAAGTCAAATATAAAGGTCGCATATTATACTAATCGTATCAAATACTAACTGATGCAGGAGAAATATGTTGGAATGTCATACATGTAAGAGGGAAACAACATGACATGTTGTGCTCGTTATATAGTTAACAAAAGTGAAGTATTGGAATGGTATTCAAGAAATACTTGAATAATGTTTAGAATTGTAATAAGGTGTCTTTCAAATGATGCAAGTGTGATACGGTAAACTTTGGTGCTACATGACAGGTGACCTATTTGTGAGCACTGTTTTGTATTTCAGTAAGAATTACATCAACTATAACATATGTGAGCTTAAGGCGTTCGAGTAAAAGTACTTGAACTTTGATTTATTAACCTACATAAGTATAAAAAATATCAACCTCCATGCTAATTTCATTTATAAACACAATAATTTTGATCTTAAATACATGTTGTATGCATCAAGAAAAGATTGGCTATGATGAGAATAATTTCAAGATTACGCTAGTCTCTACAACCAAGGATGTATTAGCCTAATGGATTATGGGATTCAGATAGTTTTAGGAGTGTAGTATTAGTGGATTTTTAGGGTAGGCTCTTATACCATGTAAGATAACAAATATAATATGTTATTGATTATGTTTTTGTGATTACATAATGAGGATTAGCTATGTATTTATACTAAATACATAACTTAATAAATAAGCAATGCAAACCTTAAACATAATGGACCCAAACCCTTAGCATGAGTAACCACAGGGGTGAATTTGACAACACCAGATTTCATAACCTTTTCGCCATACTGGCATTCAGTTCCGCTTCTCATGTCCTAAGACATCTCAACAAAATGGGAAGTTAGAACGCATGCTTCGTACAATAAACAACCTTATTCGCACTTTACTCTTCCAAGCTCACATACCACCCATCTATTGGGTGGAGGCTTTACACATAGTTGTCCACCTTTTGAATATTTTGCCCTCAACTGCCATTCAGAATGCCACCCCTCACACAAAACTATACAACACCAAACCCACCTACGATAACCTTCGTGTGTTTGGATGCCTTTGCTATCCTTACATTCAGGTTGAACACAAACTCCTACCACGATCTGCGCCTTGTGTCTTCTTCGGTTACCCATCTAACCACCGGGGATATCAATGCCTAAACCTTGCTACTAACAAGATCATACTTTCTCGCCATGTCAAATTTGACGAGGATGTATTTCTGTTTGGATCTATGACACTAACCTCTCCCCCGTCTTATGATTTTTTACTCAACAGTTTGTTGCCTCCACTTAGAGCTTCTCAGTCGGACCCTCCTACACAAGCTACTAAGCACACTAGTCCCACACATATACCAACTTCCTATACTGGCATAATTCTTATACCCACTAACCCCACCAGCCTATTAAACACTACACCCCAAACCCAAGCTTCCAACCCGCTTAATACCATTACACCAATTACTACACTACATTTGGTCCTTCAATCTGCTAGTCGTACAGCCGCAGCTCAACAACAACCACATCCTAGCCCACCCAATTTTTCCTAACAAATGCAGCCTACACCTAAACACCAGCCCATAGCCGAACCAATTTTAGTTCACCAACAACCCGCTCCTATACCGTCAAATACTCACCCGACGGTCACTCATGCTAAGGATGGCATCTCTAAGCCTATCGATCATTTGTCTCTTCATACAACGACCACTTCACCCATTTTGCATTCTCATATTCATGCTCTCTCTGATCCTTTTTGGCATAAAGTTATGTTAGAAGTGTATAATGCTTTAATTACTAACAAAACGTGGGTTCTTGTGCCCTGTCCTGCTAATGTGAATATTATGCGTTCTATGTGGCTTTTTAGGCATAATTTTAATGCGGATGGATCTCTAATTCGATACAAGGCTCGTCTTGTAGCGAATGGACCCAATCAGCAGTTGGGTATTGATTGTGATGAGACTTTTAGTTCGGTTGTTAAACTGGCTACTATATACACTGTCTTGAGTCTAGCAGCTTGTAGGAATTGGCTTATTCATCAACTGGATATGATGAATGCTTTTCCTCATATTTATTTATCGAAGACAATTTATATGCATCAGCTACCTAGTTTTGTGCACCCTCTTCATCTGGATTTTTTCCACTTGCAACGTTCTCTTTATGGGCTTAAGCAAGCCTTCCATGCATGGTTTCAATGCTTTGCTTCTTATGATACGCGAGTTGATTTTCAACACAGTAAAACTGACTCGTCATTGTTCATATTTCATCGTGGTATAGATATTGCATACTTGCTTCTTTATGTTGATGATATCTTCCTCACTGCTTCTTTTAAAGATTTTCTACAAAGAGTTGTCTCTTCGCTTCATGGAGAGTTTGTTATGATTGACCTAGGCTCACTTAACTATTTTCCTGGTGTTTCTGCTCAACGTTCTACTAGGTTTATTTTTATCTCAGGCTTGCGGGCTCATATGCAAAATTGCAATCCTTGTCAGACTCCTATTGATATTGATTCTAAGCTTGGTCCTGATAGTGACTTTGTATAGCAACTTAGCCGATGTTCTTTAGTATCTTACATTTACTCGCCCTGATTTGGCATATGCTGTTCAGCAGGTGTGTCTTTATATGCATGATCCTCAAGAGCCGCATTTCTCTACTCTTAAGGGTATTCTTCGGTATGTTTAAGGTACTATTGATTATGGTTTATAGTTGCATGTTTCTAATTCTGCTCAACTCATAGCTTACATGGATGTTGACTGGGCTGGTTGTCCTATCAATTATTGTTCCACCTTTGGCTATTGCATTTTCCTTAGGGATAACTTGCTTTCTTGGTCTGCTAAGCGTTAGGCTACATTATCCAGGTCGAGTGCTGAAGCTGAATATCAAGGTGTAGCCAATGTTGTTGCGGAAACAGCTTGGATACGCAATCTTTTGTGCGAACTGCATGCACCTATTTTTACTACTACTTTGGTGTATTATGATAATGTCAGTGTTATCTATCTCTCCTATAATCTAGTTCAACATCAACGCACTAAACATATAAAGCTTGATATTCATTTTGTTCGTGATTTTGTGGCAAAGGATCTTGTGCGTGTCATGCATGTTCCCTCTCGTTATCAGTATGCCGATATATTTACCAAGGGTCTTCCTAATGCAATGTTTCAAGATTTTCACTCAAGTTTGAACGTCTGAAGACCTCCCTCTCTAATTGCGGGGGTGTATAGCCTAATGGATTATGGGGCCAAAGTGTTATTGGTTTAGGGTTAGCCCATTGTGTTAGCTTTCTTATCAAGCTACTATGTAATCTTTATATAGTAAACATTATTAATAATATCATTAGACACTTTACAATAACTATCAGGCTGTTGTAACCCCTAAAAACTTCTTTAAGGGTATAACAAAGAAAATTTTGGGCTTAATGCGTGATTTTGATGATGTACGTGTTTACCCTTATTTATGTTTTATACCATTTCAATGTTATGTATATACGGTACTATATATTGGTACTATATATTCCATATATTCACCATGTATAATAACAATTTACGAAAAGTGGCTGGTGTTGTGTATGAGCCATGAACGGTGTTTGGTACCACTTTTGTGTCTGCGAATCTAAGCCTTAGACTGACACTCTTGAACGACAAATTGTATAACTGTGTATTCTGTGAAACAATCTTGCTGTTTCTCCTTCTACATGTGATGATGCTTGCGTCTAGACCTTGGCTCGACAATCACACCAAGTGTGCGACTGCAGCCATGTCAGTCTCTTGCTAGAGCTACTATAAAGATTGATGTGAGCCTCCTTTGCATACATATCGTTTTAATCTTTACTGGATTAAGATAAAATGTGCGTGTAATGGTTTCTAGAAACCAGGCACTCTTTCAGGCCAACATCTACGTAAATAGCATTGTCTTTTTTACATTGACTACTTTACAAATAGCTTTGACACTCAGGTTGCGGTGTAATTGTGGTGTAATGTTTTTGTTTTTGTTAAAACCATTCATTGGGCTATGATGATTAGCTAAATTATTATTTATTAATATTTATAAACTCTGGAATTGTACTTTTTTTAGTATTTACGATGTTCGATTATCATCATCTACACATAATGATATTTGTGAACGAAGGGTGGGAAAAATAGAGAATAGGTTGTCCACAAGGACTGCAAATGGGTTTTTGTTTACGTCCACAGTCGCGGTAGAGAACCTCTATAATATTTTTCCCATCTTTTTCACATCGACACCATTGCGCGCAATTGCGTTCTTATCCTAAATAAAAAAAACGTGCAATTTCGCGGGTTGATGTTCCCTCGATCATACGCTGCCACATAAAGGTTCTTGATGCGGATAATTTGTAAGCGCAAAACTTTTACAATCCTCCTAGGCAGAGTACATAATCGTTGCAGTGTAGTCTAGGCAAGACTTGGGGGATTGATCGTTCTCTAAAGGAATAGTGAGGTAGGTTTGAATTGTATGTTCACTAAGATCTTAGGGTTGAGGGAAGAGTATTTTTGTAATTTTTTATATTTTATGAAAGCAAGTAAAATCTCGGGTTTTGAAGGGGGTTTTTAAATTAAGCTAAAACTAATCTAAAGCTAAACTAATTATGCAAGAAAAGTAAAGTTGGTGGGAACTCTTATAGGTAAACAAACGTGCTCACTTAATCATGCACTACTCCATAGTTGATTCCTTTAATCTATTAGGCGTCAACCTTGTTAGTGTAATGTGTAAGTATTCCCCTTATTCAATTGAGAATTGGTCAGAGACGCATCTACATGATCTCCTAAGCAGGCCACTCATGTTCGATGCTTTTCCCACCCAATAGTTAAACCACGCGCATTAAATACTTAATTAGCTAGCTTCCAAACGTGAGGGTTTCACTTAGTTCTAATCATGTTTCACTAGACGTTTATGCTAATGTAATATCTTATAGCTAGTTTTCTAATGCCTAACGTGCACACCACTAACAAGAAGCAACAAATTAGAGTTCCCAACTAAGTTTCATGCAATCATAAACAAACACACATATATTTAGCCTAACATGTTAACAAGAAGGAAAGAAAACAATTAATCATCAAACACATAGACATATTTGAATGGTTAAAGATTGAATTACTTAACTTCAAACCAACATGTGAGTATATGAGTACAATGGCGATAACAAGCCTTAAAAATCGTTTATAATGGTTGCACTATAGCGCTTCAAAGTTCCACACACGAATTATGAAAACAAAGGGTTTGTATATATAGGAATTGGGCTTTGACGACGTCACTAGGGTTTTGTGACGCCATCACCCCGTCGACTTCTTCTTAGGTTCTTTGACCGACATAAGCTGACGTCATCATAACTTCTTGTGACGCCATCACTAAATTTTGGTGACGTCATCTCCACGCACTGAAGCGTTACAAAATTGATCCAAAACTTCACTATCTAGGCACTTTTGGTGAAGGCGTTAGGAGGCGGTCGCGAAGTTGAAAAGTTGTATTTTTGCCTTGTTTTTTCCTGAATCGAGCTCAAGTTGCATGTATTTCATTTAAGTGCTTCCCAAATGCTAATTACACAAAAAGAAAGTATTTAGTGCAATAATATAGCATTTTTGCATGATTTATGGGGTTAAATGGCCCTGAAAAAGTGTATAAAATGACACCTCATCAGTTCTTGCTCAGCTTCTCTGTAATCTATTAGAAAGCACGCTATTGTTGGGATAGGTTGAAAAGAGGTAGGACATTACACAATTCTTTGTATTTGTAAACATTAATTTGAGCCTTATTACTTTGTGCAACTCTCGGTGCAGATTTCCTGTAGGATCAGTTGTTCCTATAAAGCAGCCTCCGGCGAGATCCCTGTTTGACGCTCTTACTTAACAGGGACACCTGGTCTTATGGAGAGCTTGGACATGAAGTTAGCACGTATCTAAAAATGTACCTTATTTTATATGATGCATAGTAAAAAATTATTTAATGCAGCTTCCCCTTCAAGTTTCCCGTAGGATCAATTGTTCATATTAACTCAAAGCCTGCGATGAGAGCCTCGTTCAACGCTCTTAGTTAATAGGGACAATTGGTCCTACGAGAACCCTGCACAGGAAGTTAGCATGATACGTGGAATTGCCAAAAGACATGGCAGTAACAATGAAAGCGGTAAATGTATTTCTCTTTTGATATGGTGTATTGGTAAGTGCCTTTCTTTTTAGCAATTACCGTTCATATCGACAAAAAACCAATATTATTGATAAAAGGCAAGTATTAAAAAAGATACAGGAAACCAAAGAGAAGGCCGTGATGCTAAATTTTATGCCAACTACGCCTCGCCATCTCCTCTTCCTTTATGTACGTCCGTTCCACCACTGATCTTGACTTTCTATCGATCTGAATGTTGGCATCTATTAGAAAAATAATTTTACAAATACTTTTTATCAAAATCAAAATGCATTTATCACTTTGTCATTGTCTTCGTACATTTCATGTGAATACCAAAATGACAAAAAATACCACAAAACATATCTTATAACTCGATTTGTCCTACAACTTCGACACATGTACATGTTTTGCCAACTAACCCAAAAACTGTCTTATAACTCAATTTGTCTTGCAACTTCGACGTATGTATAGGTTTCATGATTGAACCATCAAATAAATTGCCGACGTTAATAAAATAGCTGATAACGGCGTCTGCATCAAAGCGCGGTGGGCAATTAACTCGTTACTTATTAATAAACACTAAAATCCATTAGATTTGTAATGGCCTATCAATAAAAAATTTTGACCGCAACCATTACATTCGTCTGTCACAAGCCTTATAAACAAAAAGTCGCATGCAACCACCGCGGATCTGACCATAATAATATTCCACAGCAAAACATCGCCTTCCCTTTCCGTCGTTAAAGATTCTGATACATCTCTTTTATACACGTCAAATTTTGATCATATCTCTTTTTAGGAGTGCTTTGTGTTGGTTTTGTGTTTAGAATATTTTTTTGCCAAGAGTTTCTAACATGTCTTTTACTAGTTTTAATGCCCATGCACACACGAGGCTTAAACATTATGTTTTTTTAAATATGTGTATAATTTTTATTTTTTTCTGTTTTATAAGTTATGTTATAAAGTATTATCGAAATCATATAAAGAGAATATATTTATTAAATATGTTCTATATTATGTTTGAACCATTGACCTCCACTTTGGAAAGTTTGTATTCTTATTGTTAGGTATGTAGTTGATATTGTATATGTTTTATGAGTATAGTTGCATGACTGTGTCAGCTATACTTAGGATTCATAATCATACTTTGTGTTCAAACATGTAAAATTTTAGCTTCGCAATCGAATTTAAAAGCATTAAGTTGAGTTATCAAAAGCATCAATATTTATAGAATATAGAAAATTAAAAAACTCAAATAAGTATTATATTTGGTGC